>WNGS01021324.1:11522290-11532397 GCA_020271785.1 Procambarus virginalis
ATGTACTGTATCAAAAACGCAGCATTGAATGTAATGAAACCGCATTTTCTGGGTGAGACCCAAAGCCTCCCCAGAGCTTATCCAGGATGAAGGGATCGATCGTCATTAAACTGTTTCTGGCATCCAACGTGCTAGGAGTTCTTGGCCTACCTGGGACCACGAGCCATAACCGAACTTGGCCCTCTCAGACAGGCATGAGGAGCCAATGGGCCTATAGAACCTCCCTTGTGGTTGGGAGCATTCTGTGTCTGCCATCTACTGAGTTAGGTACCCAGAAAGGTAACCGCCCCAAAACAAACCCCTATTCTGGTTGAAATATTGGGGGGGGGGGGGTGGGGGCTACTGGGTGGGATAAAAGCCGAACGAGTGGACAAGACTCCCCAAACAAAATTATCAATCTAGCATGACGTCATCACGTCGCCGCACCACCCTGCGCAACCCCCCCCCCCCCCATGGAAGGGGGAGGGGAAGGGGAAAATAGGGAAGGATTCGGTAGGCGGATGCCACGCCCTAACCTAACAACAAAGGAAGCATGCCCCCCCACCCCCCTGGCCCGACAACCAAGCAGCAACACAAAAAACAAACCGAGAAGAAAGAGACCACCCAGGGAGGGGTATACCCAAAACCAACAAGAACACAGAGGGGGGAAGGAACAAACCCACTCTGAGGAACTGCGAGGCCCCTCACCAAGGGTTCAAAAACCCAAGAGGGGCAAATGGGGCCGAGGCCCCCCAGGCAATCCCTCCCCAACCCCGGGATCCTCTACGGCAAGACCCAGGGCCAAGCCACACCCCAAAACCCCCCAGTTTGTACAAACGGGGCAAACCATACCAAACACTAAGGAAGGGAAGCCGACAGGGGGTGGGGGGGTGTGGGGGGTTGTGGGGGGGGGGGGTCAGACCCATACGGGCACAGCTGGAGGAACCGACATCACCCCGGAAAGAAGAGAAACATCCCACGAGACCGTCCGAGTCCTCAACCCACCCCAGACCCCGCTCCAATCCCGAACCCACCTACGGTTCAGAGCCAGCAAGCAAGGGAGGAAGTGTTCAAAACAGAAGGGAAAGGACGAGGAGCGGAAGGAGCCAGAGCCGAAGCTGACCCCCACCCCCATGTCCGGACCCCAACAACCAAAACGAGGCAGCCTTGATGCAATCTGGGGCCTGTTGCAGCAACATACACCTCAGCAAGCACTCCGGCAAGCCGCCTGCAACCCACTATTATCATGACAAGTGTCCTGGGTGAAACGAGAGCACATACCGACAACACCCGTAGCATGACTCCGAGTCATAAGAAACAATGACCCAACAGGCAGCCTGACAGAGGCAAACACCGGTGGTGTCATCCTGAGACAAGGGGACAGAGCAACCGTCAACACTCGCAGGATGCAAGGAGGGGACTCCAAGGACACACCCAAAAAAAAAAAGTCTTATATGATGGCAAATACAGTACATTATGATATTAAAAACTTAATTCATGTTTTAAAAAGCTTATTTAATGCTTTCCAGGTTTACGATTGTTGGGAATTGGACGAAACCAGTATATAGACTTAATGAATCAATGTCGATCAAGTCGAAAGCTATTTCGTAAAAAGAATGTTCGAGACTTGCTGCCTGCACTGCCATCAGATATTACTATAGAACCATGGTGGTTGGTCTGTGTTGGGTGTGTAACAGAAGACGACATAAAGGTTGGTTTTACACATAAATTACAATAAGCTAAAGTTATAAATTTACTTACTAGTCATTAATATTGTATTATTAATTAATTATTACAAAACTAATTATTTGTTTATGGTAACTCTGGAATAAGAAGTTGTACTGTGGAAAAACCAATAAGTATTCTAATCATAAAACACCTATTTGATTCCTGCCAATGCAACAGCAATTTGATAACAATTAGTTTACTATTGCAGGTTATAATACATGTGAATCATAAGAGGGTTTAAAAAAGGTTGATGCCTATTGCCCAGATGGCATTTGATGTTAAGCCTCCTCACATTTGTTACTCTGGCACATCCAGGGAGCCGAATGTTCATCTTCCTTACACTGCTTTCATCGACTGGTGATGCTCTTATCACTACACTAAAATGCATTTTAAAGCAATATGAGAGTTAATCTTCAAAATATTATTAGTTGTATTAGAATTTTTTCTGAGGGGAGTCCCTAAGGCTCCCTGGAGCTTATCGGGCTAACATATTTTATATTAGACCGGGACATTAGCTATGGAGTTTAGACCTACCAGGGACCATGAGCCACAACCTGGCCCCTTCAGAGAGGTTTCAGGGAGCAATGGCCCTTGAAAACCCCCCCTGTGGTTGGGGATTTTCCTTATCTGCCATTGACCTGGGTTAGGCACCCAGTAAGGTAGGTATAACAAAACAAACCCCACATGAAGAAACTAACGACAAAAATCGAACAGAGCGGTAGAACTCCCTACAATCCCAAGGAAACAAACAAGCAAGCGTAACACGCTACTGCTGCGCCGCTAGTCTGAGCAGCCCTCTCCTCCCCGAGAGGGGGAGGGGGGCCACCCGGGCCTCACCGCGCTGGCTGCCTAGCACCAGTTCATAAGCTAATGTCAACCGGGACAGACGCTTCTCTGGCCTCAGTTTACTAGGCGGTGTTTGCCTTCGTGGCGTTCACTGCTGTGTGTTGTGCGGTGGCCAGGTGTTCCTCATCAGTACCGGAGCTGCATGCGCTTAGGGGCTTCCTTCCCTAAGTGCCCTGTGACGGCTTTGTCCCGAGGTCTTCCTGGTTTGCAGGCTGATCTTTTAGTCGTGCAGGCTGGTCTTGGCACGTGTTGTGGGCGTGCCGGGGCCTTGGGTTTTTGTTGCCAAGGTGGGCCTTTTGGTGCGGTTTTTTGAGCTCTTGGTGCCTTCTTCATCGGGCCGGCACGGTGCTCTCTGCCCATGTGTTGGCGGCTTGTCTTTATTGTCATGCAGTACTGCCCCTGCATGACAGGGTTATCTTCCCTGGGGCGTTCGGGAACCATTCCCGTAGAGGTTCTTGCTGCTTGGCATTTACCTCGCCTTTGGGGCTAGCTGGGGCTTGGGGCCCTTGTTTGGCCTTGGGTAAGGACTGATACTGTACTGTGCTGGTTAGGGCGTCAAGGTGCTGCGTGACCTGCTACCTACGCGGCGACCAGTTCCTGTTGCCTCTGGGGACAGTGTTCTTTGCTGGGTTTTTCTTTTCTTCTTATTTTCATTTTCCTGATGGGGGTCTGCCTAGTGTGGCTATAGTTCCACTGGTAGTGTTTGGTGGCCCTCTGCTAGGCCCCCGTGATTGTACACATCGCAGGGATTTTCAGTGTTAGCATCTACTCCTTGTTAGCTTTGGGTGTTAACCAGTTAGCAACATCTTGCCTGGGCAACCCGTAGCAGTCAGCCTACGGGTCCTGGAAAACCCTGTCGGGGCTCGGTGAACCACAAGATGTGTCTTCCGGGTTCCATCCCGTCTTGTGCGGGTTCATTGGTTGCTGTGCCCTTGTCTCAGGGTGACAGTCGCCTCTTTTTACCTCCATCGTGCTGCCTGTTGACACCTTGACCCAGAGTCTTGCAAGATGTGTTCTCTGCTTGCCCTCCAGTACTCGGCGCGGCAGTAGTGTGTTATGTTTGCTTGTTTCCTTGTTTCCTTGGGATTGTAGGAAGTTTCTACCTCTCTGTTCGGTTTTTGTTGTTAGTTTCTTACCATGTGGGGTTTGTTTTGTTATGCCTACCTTTCTGGGTGCCTAACCCCGGTCGATGGCAGATAAGGAAAACCCCCAACCACAGGGGGGGTTTTCTAGGGCCATTGCTCCCTGAAACCTCTATGAAGGGGCCAGGTTCTGGCTCATGGTCCCTGTAGGTCTGAACTCCATAGCTAATGTCCCGGTATAATATAAAATACATTAGCCCGATAAGCTCCAGGGAGTCTCCGGGGCTCACCCAGAAAATGGCATTTCATTACATTCAACGCTGGTTTTCTCTAATAATAAGAGAATACTATATTAAATTAGTTTTTGTCCCACTTTCTCACTTGTATGTAGTCAATCATTGAGAGAAGGCTCCAAGCCAGGAAATTCAAGTAAATTAAATATGATTTGGGCTGGTGATTATTAGTGCCAAATCTAGTCCCAAGTAAATGATTGATGAGGTTAACTTGCTTATCATCATGTCAGTAGCATGTTGTGTGGTGCTACTGAATTCCCACTGAAACTTGACTCGTACAGTATTGACAAAAGCGAACACATTCCACACCAGCTACTCCAACATTACTGTACGTAATTCCAAAATTGTGTGCTTCATTATCCTTAAATTTCAGAATGGGTCACTTGTGCTTCATATCAAATAAAGTACATACTTTTCAAGAACAATTTTCCAAGTTAGATGCTTCATGTTTAATCTTAGGTCTTGGAGCAATATTTTTTTTGTTAATTGTTTCATGTATTGAAGTACTGGTACAGTTTTTTGGGAGTTCCATGCATTACACTTCTCTTCTTGGCTTTTTCGTATGATCTTGCCTACCACAAAGAGCTTGTTTTCTCAGTGTAGACTTCAACATGGCTTACTTCAGGTAACTTAAATTTGTAGTCCTTCTACAGCTTTATCTCAAATTCTACTGCAAAATTATTTACTTGCTCAGTGAGTGATGAAGTAAAGGCATGTCATTATTGCAGCTTTGTCGCCTGTGTGCACGCTATCATTAAATAAATTTTGCTCGTCTCCTACAACGGCAGTCAGTGAAAGGTTTATAAGATATTTGTGGGGTTATAACTGGCATTTTCTTACCTCCTTCAGGCATAGTTCTTCAGAGATTTGCATATTCTAGCATTTCTTATGTAGCCATAGAGAGGTAGTTATGATAAGATTTAGGTTCAACGCCTAACACTAGAATCGTTTGGTTAATCATCACTTCATTCAAGTTTTGAATAGTATACCACTTTCTGGTGTTTATACAGCATGTACAATATTTATAGATGGTAAAGAACTCCTATATCTTTCAGGTGCTCCATCAGCATTCTGGTATTCAGGTCAGTAGAAAGGATACTCTGTAAGTTTCTGTCTTTCAATCCATGTTTCTTTCTTTTGGCAGGGGCATGTGGTATTGATCACCCCTTGGGGCTGGACACACTTTAGGTGGCCAGTTTGCAGTCTTTTATGGGGTTCCATTATGTCTGTGATTGCATATTACCAAAGTGCTATGGATGATTTAATCATCTTTAGTTTATTTCCGTCAGGAAGGTTTCACTGTTTATATACTTTATATATGCTTTCAAACTGTCCCTCAAGAGGTCAGTGTATGTTAAGAGTTTTGTATGCTGGATGTCCATGGACGTGGCATCTTTAGCATCCCTGTCTACTTCTTCAGTGCTTGCAACAATGGTAGGCCAGAGATGCAAAATGGAGACAGTTTTGAATCTGGTTACAATTCTGAATAGTCACTCCTGGGCAGTTTGAGTAAAGGGGGTGGTCCTGTGTCTTATTTCTACAATAACACTTTCAGTATATATATACTGTATATGTACCTGTATATACATACTGCATATAAATTTCAAAGTTGGATTTAGTATGCTACTGTAATTTGAATAGCTTGCATTATGGTTGTCAATGCTGCATTGAATATTGAAGCTATATTTGGTAGTTTTGCATTGTAGATTTTATCTGAAGTTACTACACATTCTGTACCTCTTGTGGTCATGGATTCATCAATTTAGAGTTTATCATATTTTAATTGGTGAAGTTGAGAGCCAGAAGCAAGTTCTTGGCTACTCTGATCCTTCATATAAGAGTGATCCTTCATATTTATGTTTGCCTGACAAGGGCTTGTCCGAGTAATTTTCCTGGTACAGGTTTTAGAAATTATATTTGCTTAACTTTCTTCTTGAAGGTGAGCTGTAGACAGTCACAAAGTATATTAGGGAGTTAGTTCTTTTGGTCAAGGAATATATGAAATACAAATTGCTACAAGAGCTGGTCACAGACATGGTCTAAATCTTTAACCCTTTCTAGTCTTGATATGCTTAATGTTAGTCCATAACAAGAATGTTTGATACACTGAAGCACTCACCAACCAGAAGCTTCTTCATTTGCTTTTCAGGTCCTCCATTTGTGTACCCCCATCAATGAGCACTGTTGCATCAAGGGTACCCTAGGTTGTCTCTGTTGTAGACAAACACAAGTGTGTGCAACAAAATGCATTTTCTGTGGGGAGCCCCGGAGGCTCCCTGGAGCTTATCGGGCTAATGTACATTATATTAGACCGGGACATTAGCTAAGGAGTTCAGACCTACCAGGGACCAGCGCCAGAACCTGGCCCCTTCAGAGAGGTTTCAGGGAGCAATGGCACTGGAAAACCCTCTTGTGGTTGGGGGTTTTCCTTATTTGCCATCGACCGGGGTTAGGCACCCAGAAAGGTAGGCATGACAAACAAACCCCACATGGTAAAAAACTAAAACAAAAAACCGAACAGAGAGGTAGAAACTCCCTACAATCCCAAGGAAACAAGCAAACATCACACTTTACTGCCGCGTCGATCGTCCGCGCAGCCCTCCCCGCCCTGAGAGGGGGAGGGGGGAGCCCCAGACCTACTGCGCCGGCTGCCAAGCTTCAGTTCGTAAGCTAATGTCAACCGGGATAGACGCTTCTCTGGCCTCAGTTTCCTAGGCGGTGTTTGCCTTGTGTGACGTTCACTGCCATGTGTTGTGTTGTGCGGTGGCCAGGAGTACCTCATCAGTGCCGGGGCTGCATGCGCTTAGTGGCTGACTTCCCCAAGCGCCCTGTGAGTACTGCCCTTGCGTAACAGGGTTATCTTCCCTGAGGCGTTCGGGAACCATTCCCATAGAGGTTCTTGCTGCTCTGCATTTGCCTCGCCCTTGGGGCCAGCTGGGGCTTGGGGCCCTTGTTTGGCCCTAGGTAGGGATTGGTATTGTGCTGGTTAGGGCATCAAGGTGTTGTACAGCCTGCCACCTAAGCGGCGACTGGTTCCTGTTGCCTCTGGAGACAGTGTACTTTTGCGGGTTTTTCTTTTGTTTTTATTTTCAATTGCCTGGTGGGGGTCTGCCCAGTGTGGCTATAGTTCCACTGGTAGTGTTTGGCAACCTCTGCTAGGCCCCCGTGATTGTACACGTCTCAGGGGTTTTCAGTGCTTTCCTCTACCCTCTTGTTATTTTTGGGTTTCTCAACCGGTTTAGCAACACCTTGCCCGGGCTTCCTGTAGCAGTCAGCCTACGGGCCCTGGAAACCCCTGTCTGGGCTCGGTGGACCATTGAATGTGTCTTCCGGGTTCCAACCCGTCTTGTACGGGATCGTTGGTGGCTGTGCCCTTGTCTCTGGGTAACAGTCGCCACTTTTACCTCCATCATGCTGCCTGTTGGGTCACTGACACCTTGACCCAGAGTCTTGCGAAAGAGATTCTCTGCTTGTTCTCCAGTACTCTCCTGATGTTATTGCTGTTCAGAGTACAGGCGGCATCCGTGTTGCAAGCTAGGTTAGGTTGCTGCAACATGCTAGGTTGGTTTCCCACTCGGATGCCCCGGGCCGCCCCGTTTTGGTTAGGTGCTGTTCGCCCCTTTCCCTCCTTGGTTCCCGGCTCCGGACCGTCTGCGGGTTTCAGGGTCGGGGCGGGGTTTCGTTGGGGCCGAGACTCGGAGGTTTTCGGGGGCTGCCCTGTTCGGGTTGGGGGACGGAGGTTTTGAGCCTGTTCCTTCTGCCAAGGCTTCTGGGTCTTACCAGCGGCCCTTTCTTGCTGCCTTTCCAATGGAGTCTTGCTTTTCTTTAAGGGCGGAGGGCTTGGAGGACGGCTCTGGCCCGGGGCCTCTGTTGCTGGTTCCCGGGGCTGTGGGGCATGCCTGCTAGCAGTTCTGGGGCGGTTTGCCCCTGCCTGGGTTTTCTGCTTTTGGGCAGCGTTTTTCACCCATCCAGTCGGCTTGCTTCCCACTTTTGCTGCGTGTTTTCGTATCTTTAGCGTCGGTCACAGCCCTCTTGTTCTGGCGGCCATTTTCGTCTGCTGGTTTCCCAGCGTGGCCACCAGGGCGGCGTTGCGGTTTGTTTACATGAGCCTGGGTGTACGAGCGAGCTTCTTGGGTGAGTTTTCACCTTTTTTCAGGGGTTTTATTCTCCTGTTGTTGTTTCTTTTCTTTTCTGGCGTTTTCTCCCCGTTTCCTGTTCCTCTGGGAACGTTTGAGTGTTGATTTTACACCGGGTTTCCCATTTTGTCTGTTTTGGGTCTTGGTCTTTGGGTTTGGGCTCAATGTCCCTGGCTGTTATGCTTGCTCCCACACCTTGTCTCTCGGTTTTCAGTCTGTTATGACCGTTTCCCAGGGGGTTCTGTCTGGGGGCTGTGCTTTGCCTTTTTGTGGTGTTTCTCCGCCGGCAAAATGCGGTGGTTTGGCCTCCCCCTGGTTCGATTCCGGGTTCCTTTGGGTTTTTAGTTTCGTTCCGGAGGTTCCTTCCTCTTGGGCCCCATTTGTGGGTTCAGGGGGCTTTGTTTCCTCGTGTGTGACCCGGTTTCTGCCTTCGGGAGTTCCGGGGTTTTCCTGGCTTGCAGACTGATCTTTTGGGTCTTGGCACGTGTTGTGGTCGTGCTGGAACTTTGAGGTTTTGTTGTCGAGGTGGGCCTTTTGATGCAGTTTTGTGCATTCTTTACCTGGCCGGCGTAGTGCTCTCTGCCCACTGGTCGGGGACTTGTACTTTTCTTTTCAAGTGTATGTGTGAGTGTACGCATGTACATGTGTATACTGTGCGTGTGTAATTACCTAAGTGTAATTACCTAAGTGTAGTTACAGGATGAGAGCTACGCTCGTGGTGTCCGTCTTCCCAGCACTCTTTGTCATATACGCTTTGAAACTACTGATGGTTTGGCCTCCACCACCTTCTCACTTAACTTGTTCCAACCGTCTACCACTCTGTTTGCGAAGGTGAATTTTCTTACGTTTCTTCGGCATCTGTGCACATGTATATGTGCATCTGGTGCAAACATGTATATGTGCATACGCCCGTGTGTGTTTAATTACCTAAGTGTAGTTACAGGATGAGAGCTACGCTCGTGGTGTCCTGTCTTCCCAGCACTCTTTGTCATATAACGCTTTGAAACTATTGACGGTCTTGGCCTCCACCACCTTCTCCCCTAACTTGTCCAACCGTCTACCACTCTGTTTGCGAAAGTGAATTTTTCTTATATTTCTTCGGCAGTACACCGCTGCCCACTGGATGGGAGGCGGTGTGAAGGACAAACATATAAATTTTGACACTAGCTCTCACATATGTCAGTTGCTTAATTTAGAACCTGTACTTGAGGTCGATCTCGAACCATTGTTGATTGTGACGACTTATATTGAATTTTGTAACTAGCTCATCAAGATTGTAACTTGCTTAGCTAAATGAATTGTGGGGTTCAGTCCCTGAGCCCATTATGTGCCTCTGTAACCCTTTCCACTACCGCCCACAAGATGGGTATGGGGTGCATAATAAATGAAACTAACTAAACTCTTCGGCATCTGTGTTTAGCTAGTTTATATCTATGACCTCTTGTTCTTAAGTTCCTCCAGCCTTAAAGAAAAGCGTAACATACCTGGTTGTATGTGTACTGTATGTATGTGTGTGTGTGTATTCATGATATGATATATGTGTATGTGTACTTTTTCTTTCGGAAGGGGCTCTGTTCCCTTCTCTGTTGACGGGGCGCTGGGGGAGCAGCTTGTTCTGTTGACTCTGTATGGTCCCGCTGTTGGTGGGCGCTTTTGGTGTCTCTTCCGGCCTCTGTGGCGGGGGTGACGGCTTCTCCCCCTTTGGGGGGTTCAGAGCTGGCGGGGTGGGCTTCTTCCCCTGCACTTCGTCATGTCATCTTGGTAGGTGCGTTGGGCGTGGTTGTTCGCCCCATCCTTTGGGGTTCCCGTCTGCTCTTTGCAGACATGGGGCTTTCGCATCTGCGGTTCTTCTGGACTTTTTCAGTCTGCGCCCTGGTTTCTATGCCCTCCTCAGAGGACTGTGTCTCCTGTCCGGCTTCTGTGGGACGGGTGCCTGGATGGTGGCCCTGGGCCTCCAGGTCAATTATTGGCACTTGGTGTATTTTTGTATCTTTATCGGATCTTGGTGCCCTGTCTGAGTCTGCTTGAGATTCGGTGTCTGGC
>WNGS01021324.1:11532497-11579734 GCA_020271785.1 Procambarus virginalis
TTCAACCAGTATGAGGTTGACAAGTTCTGAAAAGTAGAGACATGTGCTGCCTCCAGCCATTTCATGAAATATCTTTGTTTGGTGTTAGCAAATTCTAAGAAGGTGGTGGTACTTGCCTTGACGTAGTCACGAAACTTTCGTCGATAGCTTTCGGTGGAGAGAAGGTAGGCGTCCAGCACAGCTTGTTTCAGGGTGGTGTAGTCGTTTTCCGAAGCCAAAGTGCTGAGTGTGACTGCTGCTCTACCTGTTAAATGTACTCTGAGAAGGGTAGCCCATTGGTCGTCAGGCCAATTAAGTTGAACAGCAAGGGTCTCAAAAGTGGTAAAGAACACATCAACCTCCGTTTCGAGGAACGGGGGCATTAACTTACTTGCATGGGAGATATTGAAACTGGGAGGAAGACTAGCTGCCGCTTGTTGGAGTTGAGCTTGGTGTGCAGCGTCCCTCGTGAGTTCTCGGTCACGACAGTTTAGAGCTGCTTCTGCCTGTCGTTGGTCGTGTTCGCGTTGTATCTCGAGTCGCTGTTTGTATAAGGCCAACTCACGTTCTTGCTGTCCTTGGAGGAGTAGGGCCTCCCTTTCACTTTCTTCCTTCCTCAGGGCAGCTTCACGCTCTCTGATTGCAGCTTCACGCGTTTGTTCTTCCTTTCTCAGGGCCGCTTCACGCTCTCTGCTTGCAGCTGCTTCTTGTTGTTGCTGTAGCTCGATCTTGGCAAGTTCCAATTTGAGCTTTATCTCTCTCAAGTCACCTTTATCTGAAATAATGTGCTGTTCATGGGTAGAAGAATCTATAATACCTTCATCAGCAAGGTGATCCAGTATCATATTATTAATGGCAAATTTGTTGGCTCCAACAGGAACTTCTAAGTGATACTCATGTGCAAGAGTTAACAAATCGACCCTCTTAGCGTGACGTAAGGTCCCTATTTCACTTTCTGGATCTGCTTTGAAAACTTGTAAGCGGAACATGGTGAAAATATAGCAAAACAAAGGATATGAATATCGTGAGAATGTGGCGAGTGTCAGAAACAGGAAACGTGGCAACTGATACCTATCCTGTGGAGAATTATTAATAATTAAAGTAAATTCAAGATGGTAAATGAATAAGGTCGCAGGAAATCTTGTACCTGGTACTCACTATGGGAGGATAAAGGCAAGAAAATCCTACTAATTAGTGAAAACTAATTTTAGAATACAAGTGAAACACTAAATGGCTTCAAAATAAATGAGGTAGTCCAAAAAATGTAGTCATACCTTGCCGAGTCACTGTAGAACATAAGCAATGGTACCCACTGAAATTGAATATGGTATTTACAGAATTAGCGAACTTTTGTGCTCAAAAGAAAGAACGCCAATTCCCTACCTTAAGTAAATACCATCAGTCTGACCGACGAGTAGGGGTGCGATGTGTCAACTGGTGACGAGAACTATCGGCGAGGTCCCAATTCGCCAATAATAGTTCGTGCTAGAGGATCTAAAGCCCTCTTTTTCCTCCTAGAGTCGGATTGCAGGACTTGGGTGCTATTGACCCGGAGACAGACCACAGTACCAGGGTACCTATGTGATAATCTGTCAAAAAGTGAGAAATATTGGGGGACAAAGATGTTAAACACGGAGGATAACACGGAAGGGGGAGACGACCAATTAAGAGTATGACTGCGGCCTACAGTCACCACGTAATCCAAAGTTGTCTCACTCTCACCATATGCTATTCCCGTAATGTACAATATACACAGCACCATATAAAATAAAGAATGATTAATGTGAATAATGGAAGCAAGGGAAATAAGAGCCAAGTGCGCTTACCACAATTACCAAACCTGAGTGAAGCTCCGTGGACAGATCTCTATTTAATAGTGACTCCGTGGACAGAACTCCATTTAATAGTGGCTCCGTGGACAGGCCCCCATTTATATGTGACGGTAACGAGTTGGAAATGGTGGTCGGCAGTCTTCCAACTAGCAGTTGTCATTGCTGGGCCACATATAATATAAAAAAAAGAAAAGGAAAAAAAAGAGAAAAAAAAGAATGACTGCGTGATTTGGTAATCTGTGGTAAGGTTGTAAAGACGAAAAGCAATAATAAAAAATATGGATTTTAATAACAATAAGAAAACACAAATTGAAATAAATGCAAAAACTTGGCTTACTGGCAAAAACAATAAACAATATAAACATGAAAATAGATTACGTTAATGGGGAGGAGAATTGATATACAAAAGTAAGTAAAATATGAATGCTGGAATATATGCACTAACTATGAACCTCTACTTGACCACACAGAGTGAGTCACTTAGGAGTTCACAGCTTGCGAGCACACAATATTCTGGCTGGCAGAAACGTAAGGGACTCCAACAATAACTGGTGAGGTCTTGTGATTGGCGGGGAGCCGGAGTGGAGTGTTGGTTGGCGGCCAATGAGGAAGCTGGATGGTCGCAGTCGCTAGTTAGGCCGTTGCAGGGTTCGGCGCGTCGACCAGGTGCAGCAGTGGGGGGGAAGGAGGGAGTTGCTGGTACGTGTGGCGAGCTTATAATACGTTTAGCCACTACAAAACGTATCATGTACGTTGATGAGGACAGGAGTGATTCGCAGAAATGGCAGGCTAAATCTCTGATAAGAGATTATCGTCACAATATATATATATATATATATATATATATATATATATATATATATATAAATATATATATAATATATATATATACAAAGAAGCCACAGCTTTGCTGGAGGCAGCAACAACCCCCAGTGATCGTGCACGCCTCACAGCTGTGCAGGCTCCCCATGCAGGGGACTTCCTTTTGGCAGTCCCTATGTCTGCGACAGGCACACGTCTTGATCCGCAGGAGCTCCGTATTGCAGTCGCTCTCCGTCTTGCTGCCCCTATCCACACTGTTCATAGGTGTATTTGCGGCGAGGCAGATGCTGACGAATATGGATTGCATGGCCTGCACTGTGGAAAATCTGGTGGTTGGCACACTAGACACGACGAAGTAAACGACATCATTAAAAGAAGCCTTGCCTCTGCCCAGTGTCCAGCGGAGAGAGAGCCCCGCAACCTTCTGAACCGTGACTCTGTTAGCTTTGCCGGCCGACTAGACGGAATCACACTGCGTCCGTGGAAGGGTGGCAGACAGTTGGCATGGGACTATACTTGCGTATCCACCCTGGCAGCCACATACATCAACCTCTCTGCCGGCACAGCAGGAGCTGCGGCGACACACAGAGAAAGAGACAAGTCAGCCAAGTATAGGCAATTAGATCATCGGTACAACTTCGTTCCAATAGGGTCTGAGACCCTAGGCCCATGGGGAGAGAGTGCAAGAAGGTTTCTAAAGGATCTTGGTTCCAAGCTCATTGACACCACAAGAGACCCTAGAGCGGCAAGTTTTCTCTTTCAGCGTCTCAGTGTCGCGATCCAGAGGGGGAATGCTCGCTGCATCCTCGGTTCCTGCCCAACGTCGGAGGAGTTCGAGGAAATCTACAGCCTCTAGGAAGCGAACTATTTTTGTGTCCTCTTAATGCTCATTTTTTGTATACAATCAAATATGTAACTGTATAACTGTCGGGGTTTCACGGTGTTCTCGTTAGAGAAGGGTTAAAGCAACAGTAGACTGGATCTCCTTTCCAGGTGGTTGCTCAAACAATAACCCTTACTCACCGTCGTTCGGCGGGTCTTCCCTCAAATCCTCTAGGCTCCACTGCTGGCCTCGGAGAGTACCCCAGTCGATCTCACAACCGGCCTTTAGATTATAAGATGAGTGGGTGCACAGATCGTTCCCTCAATCTGTGGCCCTCCCGACACCGAACTCTTACACAGCCTTCAAGGTCGCCAACTGGTTTTTTAGATGTCCAGTAACACTGCAGTGGTTAGGTGTAATTGTGGCAAGAGTTTGCTTGTTTCCTTGGGATTGTAGGGAGTTTCTACCTCTCTGTTCGTTTTTTTGTTTAGTTTTTTACCATGTGGGGTTTGTTTTGTTATGCCTACCTTTCTGGGTGCCTAACCCCGGTCGATGGCAGATGAGGAAAACCCCAACCACAAGAGGGTTTTTCCAGTGCCATTGCTCCTGAAACCTCTCTGAAGGGGCCAGGTTCTGGCGCTGGTCCCTGGTAGGTCTGAACTCCTTAGCTAATGTCCTGGTCTAATATAACATACATTAGGTCCGATAAGCTCCAGGGAGCCTCCAGGGCTCACCCAGAAAATGGCGTTTCATTACATTCAACGCTGGTTATTTTGTTTGAAGCCTTTAAAATGATTTATAATCATCACATCACTGATCATTTTGTTGGCACATATATTTATATATTGTTTCAGAGCCTGGTGAAGGAGAGAGAGAAAGTTGTAATTGATTCCCTGATTGATGTTGGACCACAGAAAGCAGGCGATTTGGATAGAGAATGTGTACATAGTCTTTATACGTGAGTAAAATATATGTTTGTATTTAACTTTTAGGAATCGTAAGTGTTTTGTGAATATTGTAATACAATTATGACAATTTAGAGGGCATTGAAAGTGTGTTACAGCTGTGTTACAAACAAAATGACATATAATTAATTGTCTTTCTAACCTTTAGAAAAGGGTTGGTGTACTTGGAAGTGCCCATTAGTGACAGTGACTGCATATCTGTGCCACCACTTGAAGGCTTCGTTATGAACCGGGTGCTGGGGGACTACCTGGAGAGCCTCATGTACAAGATCTTCGTTTCAATTGATGAGCATACGCCAGTGTCTGAGGTGATACTGAATAGAGAATTTTGCTGTGTACAGTACAGTACATATTTGACTGTTCCTGCAAGTGTTGATGTTTAAGTGTGATATGTGTGTGTTTCACATGTAATATCGTTCCATAATGTTATAATGCTTATGGCTCGGATGTACCTTTGCATGCCTTCTTGTATACATATATTTTACTGATTAGTTGATTTTATTATTAATATTCTTCTTTTGTTTATACTGGTGCTTTGAGTTCTACCTTATTATTACAAACATTTTTACATACATGCATAGGCTTATATGCCTGCCTATGTAGTGCATATCTGAAGATTGTGTGTGCAGTGCCCTTGTCTGCTAGAGGGAATAAGGAAATCATAGAGAAGATAAACATTTCAAAGCATTAGATACATATCTAGGCTAAGCATAGCAACCAACTTTATGATGAGGTTGTTTACTGCACTCATATTTAGAACTTGTTATACTCCTCTACTAATTATACATTTATACTAATTATACCTCCCGTACTCATTACATCGTCCTGTACCATTCCACCCTTTCAACCTCCTTTGCATAAACGTCAAGGGAAGAGTTTTTAAGCTAGAAAGAAGTAAACTAGAATTGGTTTCATACCAGTAGAGGGGGTGGATAGCTGGAGTAGCCTCCAGGAGGAGGGTGTGTACAGTAATACCACTCAAAGGTTTAGAATTTGCAAGATGGGACACTATGAGCATAGTTTTCTACTTGTAATTAAAAGTAGATAATAAATTGTATCCATATACACACATACTTTTAATAAAAAAACAGGCAATAATACACCTGTATATACATATGGATATATGTACAATACTGTATATTTGGATAAACAGATTTCCCAATATAATGACATCCTGTCATTGGCTTTATCTCCTCCAGTGTGTCTAAGCAACTTATTCCTTGTGTACAAAACAGTCACACTGTGATTACTTTTCTGCTCTCTCTCCCTCATGCTGTTTTAGTACATTTGCTTTATTCAATTAACATTTAAAAATATTGTGGAAATATGCTTTTCTTGTATACCATTACAGTATAATGTGTGTTTTGAAGTTTAAGATTGCTATTTTGGAATATGTGTGGCACATAAACATGTGTAGGTATGTATTAGGGCAAACTAGAGTACTGTACTTCATTATTTATTGTTACGCAGCTGGCTAAAGTGCTGGAGATTGATCTGGCATTGGTGAAAGTAGCGGTGTCACTCTTCTGTCGCTTGGGGTTTGCTCACAAGAAGAACGCAGAGGTGTCAACACTGGAAATGCACCCGTCTTGGGAGTCTGCCATGGCTCCTACTACAAAAAAGTAACTCGCTCTCTCTTGAACCTTCTTTATGTTTACTGTTAAATAACTTGTATATAGTTTAATAGCTTCAGTTTTGGGTATTGAAGTGTGATTTATGTCTGTGATTGTGGCAAGAAAGTTACAAAATCTATACAACATTTAAAATATCTGAAAACAGTTGGTGGGCTTGAGGTAAAGTTAAGGAGAACAATGATACATTGATGAATATAAAATGCTTAGAATGCTTGAGTCTTGGAGAAGCAGTAATACTCGTTCTAATAACGGCAGCAATTAAACACATAAAAGCAACGAGTGTGACAGAGTGATGCATATTCTTGATACTGCACACTTTGTAAAGACTTCAAGGAAAGTGAGGGCCACAGGAGTGATTTTCAAGTTATTACAACAGTAGTGACAGTGGGAAGGGTGAACAAAATAGTGAATTAATTTCAAGATGAACTATAATAATTTTGACCTGTTGGACGTATGTTAACCCCTGTACAGATTGCCAACTACAGCAGATGATTTGCTCTTGCTAGAGTTAGAATCAGCCCTGGCAGAGAGTTCACTGGGGGAGCATGATGACATGGGCTCGTGCACTCCTCGAACTCCAACCGACGACCCCCTGGCAGCAGGGTTTGCTTTCAGTGGTCAGAGCAAGAGAATAGCATTCCTCTATGATTCAACTCTTACGGCATTCCTCATGATGGGAAATTTATCTCAAGTATGATATGATTATTTAGAGTCCCTCAAATTTACTTATGTAATACACACATAATTCTTTTACTCAGAGAACAGAATTGTTGCCAGTTTAACATAACTCTGGACTTGTTTTGTTTCTTACTATACTACTGTTTTTATATTTTTACTATAACATAATAATTGTGTATAATTGGTGGTTTTGTATTTTAAATACTGTGTTTATTATAGTACAGTATTTAAATGATTTTGAGAGTTATACAGTACTGTATGGAACTTAAAATATTAAATTTTTATGTTAGGGTCTAAAGAGTCATGCAGTTACTATGTTCGAGGTGGGGAAAATGCTCGATGAGGGTTTGGACTCGCTTCTGACAGAGCTAGACAAGATACAAAGGTATGTTGAAGAGCTTTATTTTGTGGAGGTGACTACAGCAATTACTGTAAGAGAGAAACTCTTGCAGTAATTGCTGCAATATTTTATGTCTCGTAATAAAGCTGTGCTCACGTAAAAACTGGAAATCACTTTTTGTACTTTTGTGTCATTATTTGTATACAGTATATTTATTCATTAGTATGTAATATGATATCATTTACAGGTCAGATTCTGAAGGTGAGGCTCAGCGATATTTTGAGCATGCACTTACACTTCGAACTTCGGTCACATTCCTTCGTCACAACCGGGATTTGTGTTCTCCTGGGCAAGATGTCCCGCATGCATTGGATCTGATACGTTGGGAGAGTCTGAGCAACCTGGACCCTGCCACAACTGCCCGACTTCTAAAGAAAAACTATCAGTGAGTGTTTATTGACAATTATCATCACAACTCTCTTGTATTTGGATATGTAAATATTCCAATGTTGTATTTTAATTCAAGTTTAAAATGGTTTTAAGGAAATAATTTAATAGATAATCATATCTCATATTAGAAAGAGATATTTTCAACATTGTAATTAATAATTGTGATGGTTCATTTGCCATAGATTCCTCGTTTCCATGGCACCTCTGAGTTACGAAATCTCAGCCATAGAGGGTGAGACGCCGCCTCACTTTGGACCTGCTATCCCAGAGGTCAACTCTATCTGGTTCAAACTCTTTATCTATCACACTACAGGCTCAGGTCCTCCATCATTATTACTTCCACAGGGTAAGCCACATGAATTATTTTTGTTCTCTTTGTCGAGTCCTTGTGCGATGATGAACACTAAGTTGAACCAAATATGGGATGTGGCATATATTGGAGATGATGGTGAAATCTCTGCTTAATCAGGTTCTGCTGGCAGATATCATATGGCGGGGATAAAAATAAAGATTTTGTTTGGTAAAATTTAACCATTAGAGCTTAGGTAATGTGAGTGAATCACTTTTTTTTTTTCAATCCTCCAGTAATGTGTGATGTTAGTGCAACAAAACTTAATATTTTGCCTGTGCTTACTTGTCGAGTGTGGCTATGTCTGCTGATCTAAGAGCTTTCACAAACTTTGTCTCCATATTACATTGAGCACTCAAGCTTCTGATACTTTGCATTTCTTTACGAATATGGAGTTCTAGAAGTCAGGACCCAGGGCTGAATGCCCTTGACAACATGGGCATGTTGTCAATTTCTTTATCAAAATCTGCTGTTTCTGGGGAGCCCCTTTGGCTCCCTGGAGCTTGCTAGGCTGATATGCTAATGTCAGACTTTGGCATCAGTCATGTGTATTGGGTTCTGTGGGCCTACCGAGGACCACGAGACAGAACCTGGCCCCCCTCAGAGAGGCATGGGGAACAATGGCCTATAGAAACCCCCGTGTGGCTGAAAGCATTCTGTGTCTGCCATCAACTGGGTCAGGCACCCAGAAAGGTAAGCATCCCAAAACAAACCCCTATTCTGGTGAAAATATTGCTACCAAAAGCCGAACAAGTGGATAGAACTCCCCTAAAAGAAACTAGCAAACAAGCTTGACTTCACACATCGCCGCGCCGCTGTCTGCGCAGCCCCCCTCCCCGGGAAGCCCCAGACCCCTCATTCCGGCTATCCACCCGTCAGTTCTCAGGCTGATGCTAGAGGCGGAGGTCGTGTGCTTGGCTCCAGCATTTCCAGCGCTGTGCTTTGAGTGTGGTGACTCTTCCAGGGGTACAAGAGCCAGGCGTTATTCTACAGTACTCAGGCTGCATGCACCTAGGGTTCTCGTCCCTAGGCGCCCTCTAAGTACTGTCCTTGGAGTTTGGGGTTCCCTTCCACAAGTTCCTCGGAGTCTGCCTCTGCTAGAATGTATTACTACTCAGTTTTCGGCTGCCATTTGGGTGCTTAGGGGGTTTTGTCTTCCTGGTTTACCTTAGGGAGCCGGTCGGCCGAGCGGACAGCACGCTGGACTTGTGATCCTGTGGTCCTGGGTTCGATCCCAGGCGCCGGCGAGAAACAATGGGCAGAGTTTCTTTCACCCTATGCCCCTGTTACCTAGCAGTAAAATAGGTACCTGGGTGTTAGTCAGCTGTCACAGGCTGCTTCCTGGGGGTGGAGGCCTGGTCGAGGACCAGGCCGCGGGACACTAAAAAAGCCCCGAAATCATCTCAAGATAACCTCAAGATAGGGTAAGAGGCAGCTTGCACTGGTGGGGCACAGGGTACTGCGCAGCTTGTTTTCACCACTTGGCTTCAGCCTTGCACTTCCTTTTCCTCCTGGAGCTATCTACGGACTGGCTTGGGGTGGATGTGGGGGCGCTTGTAGCAGTTCTGGGGTTTGGTGCCTTGGGCTCGGCGGAGCACGCGTCGTCTGCTTTGTTGAAGTTGTGTGCGCCGATCTGGCGGGATGAGGTTTCCCTGTTCTATGCTTCCTGGCTCGTGTGTCAGCAGGCGGTGCTTGCCTCCTCCTTGGAATCAGCCTGGGCCCTGGCTCTTAGGATGTCTTGGCCTTTTTGTCCTTTGCTTTTTGTTCCTTCGGCGATGGCGCAGTACTGTATATTCAGGCTGCTTCGGCCAGTTGCCGAAGCAGCCTGAATATACAGTACTGCAGCCTACTTATTGGCATGTCCCGATTCATCCGCGGTTCAGGGACTGGCTTGGCTTTGTTGTGGGGCGTTGAGGTTATCGCTTTCGTTGTCTCCCGTTCGGGTTGAATCTGGCACCTCGCGTGTTCACACGCCTTACACGGATCATCGTGGCTTGTCTGCGTCCGTTAGGTGTTCGGGTGTTGGCTTACCTCGACGACGGGCTGGTTTGGGCTCCCAGCCGGTGCAGTTGTCTGCTAGCCAGGGATTTGGTGCTTTTCCAGCTCGCCGGGTACGGGTTCTTGGTGAACTGGAGGAAGTCCCATCTGGTTCCCTCCCAGGTTCGGTCGTGACTGGGTCTTGTGTGGGACTCTCGGACCACTTCCTTGTCTCTTCCTCCAGTCTCTCTCCTCCGGCTGCGGTCCCGCTTGCGCCTGTTTCTAGGGGGCTCCCAGGTCCTCGGCGGTTGCTTGAGGGTGGTCAAGTGGACCACCCTCAAGCCCTGGTGGCCCTGGACCTGCAGGTCAATTCTTGGCACGTTCCTTGCCACTTTTCCAGAACTGGCACAGTTGGTGGTGGGGTTACAGGCCCCACCACCGCTGTTTTTGTTGCCTTCCCTATTTTGTAATTGGCACTGGGTGTATTTACGCATCTTTACCAGATCTTGGTGCCCTGTCTGAGTCTGCTTGGGATTCGGTGTCTGGCCTACCTCAACAACTGGCTGGTGTGGGCTCCTAGTCGATCCACTTGTCTGCTCGCCAGGAGTGTGGTTCTTTCCAGATCGCTGGGTTTAGTTTCCTGGTGATCTGGAGGCTGTTCCATCTGTTTCTGTCCCGGGTTCGGACCTGGCTGGGTCTTGTTTAGGGCTCTTGGGCCGCTAATTGTCTTTCCCTCCAGAAGTGTTACTGCCGCTGTGGTCCCGCCTTCGGCTGTTCATCAGGAGGTCCCAGGTTGCTCGAGCAGTTGTGCGGGAGTCTGAACTTCGAAGTGCTGGTCTGCCTGCGGGGTCGGGTTTGGCTTCGGTGTCTATTTGATTCCTTCGGAGACTCCCCTTCCGCCTCTCTTGCAATCGTTGGGTTCGTTCCTCCAGGGATCTTGTGTTGGTGCTGCGTCACCAGCTTCCTCTTTGGGGTTTTCGGGGTTCCGTGCCTTGGCACCTCCCCGAGCCTTCGCTCGATGTGTTCACGGACGGGTCGTCTCTCAGCTGGGGCTTTGTGACCAGTGCTCACCAGGTCGGCCAGGGATGGTGGGGTCTGTCCGTCCGTCGAGCTCACAGCACGATTCGGGAGTTCGTGGTCGTCTGGTTTGTCGGATGGTTGGGGCCAATTGGGTCGGCGGTTGCAGCCAATTGTCTAGACTTTGAGTTGAGGAGGGAGCAGCGACCGCCTCGCGGGTAAGTCCCTATATTTTTCTTCTATGGGTAGTTAGGTCCAGGGAGCCGAAGTGGCTCCCCCCAGAAAACCAGCGTTGAATGTAATGAAACGCCATTTTCTGGGTGAGACTCAGAGCTTCCCGGCATCCCTCCCTTCCACTGGTCGGCGATTTTTCGCGTGTTTTGACATCCAGCCTCAGAACTGACGGGTGGATAGCTGGCATGGGGGGTCTGGGGCTGTGCAGACAGCAGCGCGGCGACGTATGACATCATGCTCGCTTGCTCGTTTCTTTTAAGGGAGTTCTGTCCACTTGTTCGGCTTTTGGTAGCAATATTTTCACCAGTATAGGAGTTTGTTTTGGGATGCTTGCCTTTCTGGGTGCCTGACCCGGTTGATGGCAGACATCTATCTTGAGGTTATCTTGAGATGATTTCGGGGTTTAGCGTCCCCACAGCCTGGTCCTCAACTGGGCTTCCTTTTTGTTACACATCCCCCAGGAAGAAGCCTATAGCAGCTATCTAACTCCCAAGTAAATATTTACTGCTAGGTGACCAGGAGCATCAGGGTGAAAGAAACATTTTACCCATTTCTCTCCACCTCCTCCAGGGATCAAACCAGGAAGGAACCTCAGGACTACGAATCCAAAGCGCTGTCCATTCAGCTGTCAGGCGCCCATGAATGCTTCCAACCACATGGGTTTCTATAGGCCATTGCTCCCCATGCCTCTCTGAGGGGGCCAGGTTCTGGCTCGTGGTTCCCGGTAGGCCCACAGAACTCCATACACATGACTGATGCCAAAATCTGACATTAGCATATCAGCCTAGTAAACTCCGGGGAGCCTTCGGGTCTTACCCAGAAAATGGCATTTCATTATATTCAACGCTGGTTTTTTGTGTTAATTAATATTGGTTGTATATATCATTCATGAAGACGCTATGAGGATCTTCAACTTTCACATTGTTTATTGGGGGCGCAAAACAACTTCATAATATTCTTTCAGGGTTTCCATATTTTTTGTCAATCTGAATAACAATGAGAGCAGAGAACAGCCACAACCTGCCTTTCATACAGGCTACAACACAAACACCATAGGAAG
The DNA here is from genome assembly GCA_020271785.1 of Procambarus virginalis. Classification (NCBI taxonomy): domain Eukaryota; kingdom Metazoa; phylum Arthropoda; class Malacostraca; order Decapoda; family Cambaridae; genus Procambarus; species Procambarus virginalis. The sequence continues at coordinate 11,544,658 of WNGS01021324.1, forward strand.
TCAGTCACAAAAATCAGTCAAGAGTGCCTTACAGAGTTTGAGTACCTATGGAAGCTGATCCTCTGAGACAAATGAATGATCAGAAAGGGAACCAGGCTGGGGCAACAAGCAAGAAGTGCTAGCAACCTGGATAAAACGGGCCACCTTGGAACCAACAAAATAACGTGACCTACAAAGTTCTCCAACTTTGATAAGGCAGTTTATTTTGCAAAACAAATAAATATTATATATCTGTAGTTTTCATCAAGACAGAGCCCATTACACACAGAAATCACAATTGCGTGATGCATCAAATGAACAAATCCACGAGGGCCGTGACGAGGATTCGAACCTGCGTCCGAGAGCATCCAAGACGCTGCCTCAATCGACTGAGCTACGACATGGTCAAAAGGAGTTGAAACCGAAGTTCTACTGAACTTACTGGATCCTGCAGCCTCTCCGAGGCACAAACCAGGGTTTTACACAACTCCCCCCATGCACTCAAGCTATGTCAATAGGCAGGCTCTACCTCTTCGCCCTTACTTCATTACACACAGAAATCACCCTTGTGGATTTGTTCATTTGATGCATCACGTAATTGTGTTTCTGTGTGTAATGAAGTAGGGGCAAAGAGGGAGAACGGCCTATTGACATAGCTCGAGTGCATGGGGGGAGTTGTGTTAAACCCTGGTTTGTGCCTCGGAGAGGCTGCAGGATCCAACAAGTTCAGTAGAACTTCGGTTTCAACTCCTTTTGACCAAGTCGTAGCTCAGTCGATTAAGCCAGCGTCTGAGATGCTCTTGGACGCAGGTTCGAATCCTCGTCACGGCCCGTGTAGATTTGTTCATTTGACAGAGCCCATCTAATTCAAGTGCACACTGATATGTGAGTGGAGCCACATACACAGGAAGCCTGTGGTTCCATCCAGAGATGAACAGATCCACCAGTGGATTGTTGAATGTGCTGCATGCGCACAGAAAGTAGGCCTCACCTCTGACCCTATTCTGTCCCAATTACACGAAACTGAGAAAGGCCAACTACAAGAACATTCAAAACTTCCCATATATGAAATGATGTAAAGACTATATCCCAATAAGTCACAAGTATGACAGTGGCTGAGACCAGCAGTTATTTTGGTGTACGTATGCTGTCTGGTGGAATTTTTCTTGATTTTGGGTTGAGCTCCGATTCTCAAGATCCCTTAACCTCAAAGAGAGAGAACCAGGTTCTGTTGCAGGCTCTTGGTAGGCACGGGTGGGTGTCGGTGGCCTGATGCATCTCTAAAGGCTCGGCTGAACCAGCACTTAGCTTGAGGAGCTACTGAGAATACCACCAGAAAATGGCATTTCAATAAATTCATCACTTATTTTGATGTAATATCATTTTCGGTCGTTGAATGTGTACGATTTATCCAGTAAGATCCATAGCTCGGTTTTCCCGAGCCATTTTAATGCAAGACATTCCTACGTAATATTGTAAGTATTAATAATTATTGCTCAAGTAGATATTTGTTAAGACTTGAAAGCATTTACTGTACAGTATTATGCTTCTTATGTATTCACTTATTTTCTAAAATATCTTTGAGACACTTGTCTTCTCACTGGTTTCTTTCAATTAGGCGAGAGATTACGTCGACTGCCTCAGTGTTTGGTAGGTTATGAAAAAGTATTAGTGACACCATGGGGCCATGATCCGACTGTAGTTCCACTTGCTGCACTCTTTACCACTGTCAATGAGGCCCTTATGCACTCACCAGTATTCATTCAGGTTAGTAGTGAATCTTTTTTTTTAACTGTATTGTGTATTCTGTCATTACTTTGTTTAAATTATAGGGAACTAGAGTATTGTATTTATAGACATATTAGCCTAATTAATATATCTTGATTACAGTTAGTGTATAACTTGAAGGTATTTGGCTCTCACAGTTTACATGTGGTTAAATAAAGCATTGAGTGTAATGAAATGCCCCATTTTGGGTGACATCACAGTAGCTCCCCTTAGTTTAACCCTATAACTGCGCTGCCTCCAAATATGACACCCCCCAGTGCGCAGGAAATAAATTCTCTTGAAAAAATCTTTTGTTTTTAAAAGTGTCAAAAACCCTTCCCTCAGTATGGGTATGTCAAAAAAAAAAAATCAAAATTGTACTTACTTTGGCTGCTATGGGGTCCATAAGTTGGCGCGTGACGTCATCATTCCCCGTTCGCCTGTGACGTACGCTCCCGGGGCCAGTAGGGCGCCCGGGGTGGGGCAGGCAAGTTGCAGCAAATATATATTTGTTAATTTTTTGCACACAGTTCCAAATACATTTTATTTGTTTTTATGTGCTAATCCTATGTATATTGAACACGTACACTATATTATGGCAGTAAAACATCCGTACTGTCCGAGGACACTGTTACGTGCATGACACTTGTGTACACATATGTTGCACATATTTACCATGTATCATGCTAATTTATGTATATATACAATCTATTTACAGACTATACACTGTCACACACTATATACATTCACCATCAACACATTCAGATCACCACGAGTGTGAGCTGTCACACCCAGCCAGCCCTCCCTTACTCCTCCAACATTGTATTCGCCAACATTGCTCCTCCCATCATACAGTTATTCACACCAATGTTTCATGTTCATTTATGTATATTTACAACATATGTACACACACTACACACTGTCACACACTATATACATTTACCATCAACACATTCAGAACATCGAGTGTGAGCATCAACACCCAGACAGGCCCTCCCTCACTCCAACATCTTACTCGCCAACATTGCTCCTCCCACCATACTGTTATTGTTATATTACACTATTTACACATGTTATATATAACTATCTACATGTTTTATTTACCAGAACTATGCATGTAAGCCGGTATTGTGTCCAAACAGTACAGTGGCCACCATACACTGCATGAGAAATCACACAGCAGATAGCAGACGACGCTACGATTACGACGTCACCTCCCTCACCAAAATAGCTCCACTCAACATACTCCTGTTGCTGTTATTACACAATATACACACACACACACTGTATATACCCATGTACATGTATGTTCCCCATAGCGAACCACGAAGCTAGTATGGTGAGTAAAACAAGAATGGCTGCCACACAGTGAGGCTACCTCAATTCTCTCCCTCGCTCCCTCCCTCACCAAAATTCCTCCTTCCACAATACTATGCACAACGCTAATTATAACCACAATCCTGGTCACTAATTCTTGTAAATGAATAATTGACCACAAGTTTATTTTGAAAAGGAACCTAAGACGTCGTTTGAAGATTCCTAGATGGACAAAATAATGCTGTGGTGCTGTGGCTAGCGCTGTGAACTTCGTGAACAGCATAGAATCACTGATATTTGAACATTGTACCCAGTCATTATCACACTCAGGCTCTTCTATAACACTAGCATGGCTAAATAATACAGGTTATATATTTATTTTGACATTATTAGGCGATGCTGTGGTCACACGCTGAACAGCAGTGCTGTGCGCTCATACTGCGAGCGCCATCCTTGGTTGCTCACTCACTACTGAGGCTCTCACACCCGGGAATGTAGACCATGATTTTTTTTAAAGATGGCGTCTGTTTACAAGAGCCCTGAGGAAGCTGATGTGAACCCCATGTAGCCATGGGAGTTTTGAATGGAACGTGAAAAATACAAATACCCGGAGGTGTATAGCGCACCCCAGACGTGGGCCTACAGGCGCGTTGCGCAGTTAAAGGGTTAAGCACTGGCAACATAGGGTCATACTTGACATGCTAAGATTCTGTGACAATCTCTGCTCACCGAGAAAAAGTACTATTTCTCATTGACTTGGGAGTGGGAAGTGAGTAGGGGTCAAAGATCAACCCACTACTGAGGCAAACTGTTCTTAAAATTTAAGAAGTCATAAAATGCCCAAAATGAACTTCAAGAATGGTAATTAGATAACTACAAAGTATGGCTCATGAAAACAATCACAACATTTTCCCTATGCTCCACTTGGTGGCAGGCCAAACCTCTCGGGACTCTAGTTTCCTGTTTGTGTCTTGTTTTTGTAGAAAATATGTTTTTGTCTAATGATGGGACTCTGTCATGAGGAAGCTAAGGGAGCTACTGAGATGCCACCTAGAAGATGGTGTTTCATTACATTGAAAACATATTTTCTACAAAAACAAGACACCTGGACGAAAAAACAAGATACTGTATTAGAAAATAATGTTGTTAACCATGTGAGTAAAAAGGTCAGGATAACTGGACACAGGGGAGAAACCACAACCATGTGGAAGATGCCTGCTGCAATGGGCTTTACCAGGAAGGAAATTGCTGCTCAACCAAAAAATTGACAGATGCCCCAAGTCTGGATTTGAAATATTGATTGAAAGAGGAGAGAAAATGTTTCCTGGACTTCATACTGATGGAGATCAGGACACTGGGGAAACAGGGATATACTGAAAAGGTAACATCAAATGAAGAAAATGAGAGAGAACTGTGCCATGTCACAAGGCAACAAGACTAGGAACTAGAATGAGCAACACCACCCAAGAATCCTGTGGTGCCAGCAAAAGCCATAGTCTACTGGTAGAAAATGAGACCCACACCAAAGAGAACAAAGCAGGCTTCATGATGAGAGAGGGCAGGGGGGACCATGCCTGACCAAGATGGAAGATACCTGCGATAACAAAGACCTAACCCAGGAGTGAGACTTGGGAAGCAGTGCATAGATTCAGAAGTACTGAAAGAAGGGTACTCATGAAAAAAGTGGAAAATGCAAGCAAGAAAGGCCCCACTAATAATAATAAATGGCAAGAGATAACAGTCTGAGGCAACAAATGTTACCTATAAGGAGTCATGGTAAAGAATAACACAAGTGTCCACTTGAGAAGAGGTGGGATGAAGGGGTCAGGCAAGTTAGGGTGAAGCACACAGCAACATCATGTAACATCTTTGAAGACTGCCTCGAAAAAACCTAAGAAAAACATCTACACAAAAATCAGTGCAGATTCTTATACAGTACCACTAAGAGAGATCTGACTGCTGAACAATAGAGAGAGACTGAGCCTTGAGAATGCCACTGGACAAAAGGCAACAGAAAAGAAATAACATAAAGTGTGGTTGAATGGACCACATGGAGCAAAGAGAACAACATAGCCTGCACAACCTCCAGTATGAGTTGCATAAAGAGATGAACTCAAACCTGGGAAAAGGAGAAGAGGAAACCAGGCCTGATAAATTGTGATATCAAGAGATAAAGCTATATAACCAAAAGTATTTGCTAATCTGCTAATGCTAACAAAGTCCACAGTGGATACCCGAATGTCACTTATGTCTATAGAAAAGATGGCTCGCCTACTGTCTGCCCCAACAATGAAGATGAACATGAGAAGTTAGTGGACCACAGTTTCCTCATTAAAGAGGCACTGAAAGTCATCCAGACATGGGTCAGGGCTGCTTACCTCAGATGTTGTGCTTCAGAAAGATAATGTGCTGCTCCAGTAGCAGGTTTATTATTATATCAAGCCCAAACCTTGTTCCAGAGAACAACATAGCCTGCACAACCTCCAGTATGAGTTGCATAAAGAGATGAACTCAAACCTGGGAAAAGAGAAGAGGAAACCAGGCCTGATAAATTGTGAATCAAGAGATAAAGCTATATAACCAAAAGTATTTGCTAATCTGCTAATGCTAACAAAGTCCACAGTGGATACCCGAATGTCACTTATGTCTATAGAAAAGATGGCTCGCCTACTGTCTGCCCCAACAAATGAAGATGAACATGAGAAGTTAGTGGACCACAGTTTCCTCATTAAAGAGGCACTGAAAGTCATCCAGACATGGGTCAGGGCTGCTTATACCTCAGATGTTGTGCTTCAGAAAGATAATGTGCTGCTCCAGTAGCAGGTTTATTATTATATCAAGCCCAAAACCTCTCCAATGTCCTCGAATATGATTAAATCCATCAACTATTGACAGGAGAAAAGGATGAAGTCCAAAAAAGCCTTCTACAGAGTTCACCTGCATAGCTGGAGAGACCAGGTGGATCCATCTCTGAACAGAGAAGGAGCTATCAGGAGTCAATCCAAATGGAACCAAAAAACCAAAACCTGCTGGTGACAGATACCTGGAGTGTGTTTCGAGAGTTCTTGTGCTCTCCGAGCTAGGCCTCGACTTGTGATAGCTTAGTCCAACAGGCTGTTGCTTGGAGTGACCCGTAGGGTCACATATCCACTACAAACAGCTTGGTTGGTTCACCACTTCTTGCAAGAACCTGCAACATGTCTTGCAGCACATCAAGGAAACAGGAATATGCACCCAGTGGTAGGGAAACTCGCCTGACAAGGCATGAAACAGATCCTTTGGATTAGGGTACTCGTCTATTGGTCAAAAAATACTTGCCCTATTGCCCTGGATACATGCCTGGCTGGCTGAAATAAACATTTGGTGGGCTAGAGCCTTCGTCCAGCAGGCCATGCATGCATCCAGCAATCCAGACACATCCTGTTGAAAGACCAGGAAAACAATCCATCCTGAGAAGTCAGGCTCTGAACTCACTGAGGGAGACATCACAATTTAACCAGCAGGGAAAATTAAATAGACACAACCTCCTTGAAGCATGGGTACTGGGCTGTCCCCACTGACACTTGTTGAGCCGGGCTGTCAACAGTGAGAGAATGCAAACTTGGCTATTGAACATGTCTGTCGCACCCTGTGGTGCCAATGCCTGCAGCTCGGGAAGCTTCTGATGGGACTTACCCAAAAAACAAGGTTTGTATTTCCTGTAGATAATATGACCATAACAGATCGGTTAGAGAAGTGTGAAATTTAAAAAATAATTATTATGTTTAGTTAGAATGAAAGGATTAATTACAACAAAAAAGTTCCATAACAGTGTTAATGTTTTTTCAGGCATATGGTTGGTATCATGATGTCTGTATCCAGCATATTCCATTCCCCTTGGAAAGTTCCAGTAAGTATTTTGTGTCAAAAAACTCTTTCAAGTCAACCATGTCTTAACACTTTCCCGTCTCCACCCAGTGCTCCCTAGACTACCTCAAGGTGTGTCAAGCATTGGCCGTGAGTGCGCGGGCAGACTCAAATATGTATACTCTTTTAAGTTTTCTCACGTCAATGTTCGTCTTACGGCGTTAATTTTGGTATCTTTTAGTTCGCAATAAAATTCCCTACAGGTATATATACATATGAAGTCCAAAAGCTCGGTATGCCACCCGCACCAAACTCACAAATCGACCGAGGGTAACCCGTGAATGCGCAACATCACCAAAGTGTGTCTACTCTTTGTGGGATTGTCACTTCAATTCTCATTCTTCATCATTCAATATGGTATAAATTAGTTCACAATAGAATTCCTTACAGGGGTATATTCATATAAAGCCAAAAATCCCAGCGCACCCCATCTTCCCCGCAGCAAAGGTGTAAGTCAGCCAAGTGTTAGCCATGAGCGAGCATACATTTGCATGCCCACGACACCTGCACACAAATGTGTATAATCTTTTTAGTTTGATAATGTCAATTTTCTTGTTAGGCCTTTCATTTTGGTATCAATTTGTTTGCAATAGAATGCTCTACAGGGGGGAAAAAAAGGCTGTACTTACCACCCAATGATGTTTGTAGACCATGAGTTGAGCATTAGGCTGAACCATTCTACCTGCTCCAGGAAACTGTTTCCTGAAGTTGCTCAACCAACAACCTGTCCTCTTAAAAATAACGTCACTTTTGGCTCGTATGCGCGCTATGGCCAAATTTGGACGTAATTTGAAATGAAATCGACTCACAAAAGTGACGTACTATCCCGTTTTCTGTTTGAGTCGTCCGGCTTACTCGGCAAGCTTAATAAAGGATTCTTTCCATTAACGTTTTTCATACCGTTTTGAAACTTTATGAGAATTTCCTGCCCACCTAACCTATCAGAGGACCCTTAACTTACTGTTGTTGAAAAAAAAATCCCAAATTTATATTCATTTTTTTTCCATTTTCAAATTACGTCCATATTCGGCCATACGGGCAAACGGCCAAAAGCGACGTTCTAAGAGGAGAGGTTGCAACCAATGTATTATAGGTGGAGTGGATGGTGGGTAAGCATTACTGCTTATCCACCCAGTATGTTCTCTTGCGATGGTACAAGCCAGAGCATGGTGCAGCACACAGTGCCACTTCACATGACTTGCACGTAGCTCTCATCCTGTAACTACACTTAGGTAATTACTTATATTTGGTGACCTACCTTTTACCATTTCTGAAGCAAACATGACACTTCAGCCCTTTCTGGATGTGAAATAAGGAACGGTTCTATTTGCTGATCAGACGTTCTGATTTATCAACAATATGAAGGTTTCTCCTAACTTTAACTCCAGAAGGAATAATCTGACTCGTCTTCCGAGTCAGGTGATGAATTGTAATGTCGAGGTGAAGATGGGAATGGTGGCTGCCTCACATACGATGGTCCGGGTGTAATAAATAAGTCAAAATCCCAGAGGAATGATTGGTCCTAGTACAGTCAAGCCTAGTGTTCCAGTAAAACTATCTACAAATGGTGGAGTGTTGTCAGTTGACATGGCTTCACCAGAACGTTTGTGTTTCCTACATATGGTGCATCCACATGTGCCTGTGGCAGTAGGGGGCTCAAAATCAGCACTCCCCTCACTTTCAAGTTCATCCTCAATTTGCTGTTTTAGTTTCAACAAACTCACTATCTACATCACTGTCACTTTTGTCACTTTCATCTTCAAATAAGAAAAATTGCCTGTATTTTTGTTGGGGTTAGTTTCACAGCCCTGTATTTTTGTTGGGGTTAGTTTTACAGCCCTGTATTTTTGTTGGGGTTAGTTTTACAGCCCTGTATTTTTGTTGGGGTTAGTTTTACAGCCCTGTAATTTTGGTGAACCTTGATGCCACGTAGCCCCTAACAGAAAATGGGAAGACAGTAGCGCAAACTTTAAAAGACGTCCCAAAATGATCGGATAAAAAATGTAATTTTAACAAATATATTAAAATCGCATGTCGTAGACGTCCCTCCTGAACATCCTCCTGAACATTAATTATGGACGTTGTATATGTCCCTCTCGAACAAAAGTGTTAAAAACTACTTGACTTGTGGTCTGCCAGGAGCAGTACCCGGCAGTGCCCAGGATAATCTCTCTCACCCATTCCACTCCTCTTCCTGTCCCCTCTTTCCTCCCCCTCCACTTTCTTTTCCATCCCTTCTCCCTCTCATCCCATATTCCCCCCCCCCCCCACCAAAAAAAAAATACATATCTCCTTACCCTCCCCCCCTCTTCCTTTCCTTCTCCCTCCCAACCTCAGACACAGACATCTCCATTTATATATAGAAAGGTACCCAGGTCTCTTCCTACCCTCTTCACTCCCTCTCCCTCATTACCACTCGTCCCCATTCCCATGGATGATCACGAAACTTGGGTCTTTATTATCCCTCCAGTTGTCTGTAGAGTTTCTCTGACTTTCTAGATGGTTTCCCAGTGTGTGGTGGTGAATTGTCACTCTCTCTGCACCTCTTCGAGGGGGACAGGATTTGGCTCAGATCCCCAGTAGGCCAAACAGAACTGCCATGTCTGATGTGAATCATTTGCTGGGAGCAACCAGGGCTCATCCAGAAAGAGGCATTTAATTACATTCAATGCTGATTGTTCTTTTTATAGAATGCTTGATTTGAGATTATTGATAATATATACATTAGAGAACTAAAGTTAAGGAATGCAATAGACAACAACAAAATTTAACTGATGCATTCGTATGCAATATTGACATGTGAACGTGCACTAATAAAATGTATCGATTGTTTTCTTGCAGAAATAGTAAATCATCCAGCTGTTCAGGTGTTGGCAAAACAACTGGACCTCCAGCATACTTTTGGCTTTATCAAACTGGTGGCTTTCCCTTCTGTGGACACTCCAGGACTGACCTCTCTCACTGCAGCTGAGATTACCACTGGCATGCCACAGGGGGCCACAAGCACCCCTCACAAATCATTCATTGCCAACTCCTCTGCCATCACCAGTAACAGTGAAGGATGCAACAAGATGGCGATTGGTAATGCATCAGACGATAGCGCCATTTTTAATTGCTTTACTCTTGATTCTGGCCTCTCTGACAACAATGCAGACACAAGCAGTGCTTCCATTCCTCAGGTGGTCAGCTTCGATGATGTCTCCAGTATTGTTCTAGACAAACCGGGGAACTTGAATATTCAGAGGTAAGGAGAAACTAATTTTGTACAAATTACATTGGCATTAAGTAAAAATGGTACTCTTGTAAGAATCTGTTGGAAAATATCTCATAACCAATGATAATATATCCCAGCTCTGTGTTTTTTCTTTTCTCTACTTCTCCCATCCAGGGTGTTGATTCATCTCCTGTCTCCTCTAATTCCTTTTCTTACCCTCTTTATATAGTAAGTTTATTACCTACTCTCTCTGTCCAGATCATCTTAAGAGTATTTCTTTCATTCTTCAGTGTGATCTCTGCAGCTCAAAAGTTTATCTTTTTCTTCTGTTTAGACTTGTCTATTTATTCCCAGTAGAAATACCTGAAGTTATTTACAGGATTCTTTGGAAAGGACCCCTCCACAACTACCAGAGCATGTCTCTGGTACTTCAAAGTAAATAAGTAATTAGGAAAAGAGGGCAGCCAAGCTGGTAAGACTTGTGTAGCAATGGTTCTGCCAAACCAATATAAGATATATACAAACGAATATAAGACTGTCAGCACACAGGTGACTGCCGGGGCCTGTTATCCCGTACATGGCAGCTCCTATTTCTACCCATCAAGTCCCACTCATATGCATGTCCAACCCATACTCAAGTCGATCAAGGGACCCGACCTCATCCATGTTGCGAGGTACGATGATTGAGGGGCAAGTTATGTACTCACTAGTTGTACTCACCTGGTTGTGCTTGCAGGGATTGAACTCTGGCTCTTTGGTCCTGCCTCTCAGCCGTCAATCGCCTGGTGTGCAGGTTCATGGGCTCTATCATATCTACATTTGAAACTGTCTGGAGTCAGCCTCCACCACATCTCTGCCTAATGCACATGTGCATTAGTAACATGTACCACAGTAATGTGTGATACTTGTTTCTGTGTTAGGATGTTGTGGGGTGATATTTTGTTGTAGTTTTGAGCCTGGGGATGCGTGTTGGGGATTGATTGTTGCGTTTTTCGTGGTCTTATCTGCGGTCCCTCATTCCTTTGCCATCTTGAAGTGCCTGACTTGTCCCTTCCATGTACATTGGTTTCTCTGTCCTCACCTAGTTGTCCGCCCCTGGTTGTGCTTTCTGGGGTTGAGCTTGGCTCATTCGTCCTGCCTCTCCCCTATCACTTCCCTGACATCTACTGGGCTCTGTCATGTCTGCACTTGCAACTGTGTGTGGGGTCGGCCTCCACCACTTCCCTTCTTCATGTATTCCGTTTGTTTCCTACTCTGCCACTGGAATGTTTCTTCTTCTTGCGTTTCTTTGACTCCTTTGGGCGCTCTTTCCGCTTCTGTCGCATGGTGCGTGTGCACTTGGGTTCATTAGTCTGTTTTTGTTGCTCGTACCCCTCGGTTCGGGTACTAGTCTGGTGGCAAACCTTTGCACCTTCTTCAGTTTGGTTTGTTGGGACAGGGCCTGCGACTCTTGTGTTGTTGGCGTGACTTGTTGGGATATGGTCTGCAGCTCTGTGGGTTGGTCGTGTCCCTTTCATTCCCGATTTGCTGCATGCCTTCTTCATTCCTCATCTTCCTGCTTCACTCTTGTCCCTGGCCACTGATGCTGGGGCTGTTCTTCTAGTCTTTTTCTCGTTTTCTCCTACACACTGTTGTGTGTGTGTTGTTTGTACCTTTTGGCCCTCCTGTTGCTAGGTTTGGGTTCCTGTTTTCCTGGCTTGCCCTGCCTGTTGGCGTTTTCATGGCCTGTTGGTATTTGCCTCTAGGGGTCGGGTCAGTGAGATTCCTGCTCTCCTCCAGCGCAGGGGTTTCTGCTCCTTCGGTCGTGGCGATAGGTTTGTTCGGTTGCAGCCGTCTTCCTCTTTTTCTGGCGAAGAATGAGACTGCTGCTTTCTGGAGGGGTCCTTAGTTGTTGGTGCTTGGTTGGTCGGGCTGAGGGTGCTTAGTGTTTTGTGTCCGGTTGCAGCCCTCCGCTGTTATTTGCATACCACGGCTTCTGTGTCCAGGACGCGCTTTGGGTTCATCCGGTTCCCTTTTTTCCCTGTTCGCGGGTTAGGGTTTCCTGGGTTGTCCGCTGTGTTATTGAGGCTAACCAACCTGCGTTCTATCCCCATCCCCATGACGTTCGTAGATTCGCTGCTCTTGCTGCCGTCTTGGTGGCATGTCCTGGCTGACATTCGGGCACGGGGCTTTTGGTAGTCGTACAGGGGCCTGACTGCTCGATATCTCGTGGTCATTCCCGGGCCCATTCGGGTCTGTGTTGCCTTGGATTGGCGGTTGCAGCCAGTTGTCTCGACTTTGAGTTGAGGAGTGTGTGGCGACCGCCTCCCAGGTACGTCCCTCTTATTTCCTCTGTGTGTAGTTAGCTCCGGGGAGCTGAAGGGGTTCCCCCCAGAAAACCAGCATTGAATGTAATGACACACCATTTTCTGAGTGAGACCTGGAGACTCCCTGGCCTCCCTCCCTCCCTTCGGTCGGCGGTTTTTCATTTTTTTGACATCCAGCCTCAGAACTGATGGTGGATAGCCGGTACAGTAGGTCTGGGGCTCTCCCTTTCCCCTCTCATATAATTCTGTATACCAACTGGTAGATCATTTATGTAGACAATAAACATCACTGTGCAAGAACTGAACCCTGTGGTACTCCACTTGTGACATTTCTCCAGTCGATACATTGCCTCTGATCACTGCCCTCATTTTTCTATCAGTCAAAAATTTTTCATCCTTGTTAGAAGCTTACCTGTCACCCCTCCAATATTTTCCAGTTTCCAGAACAACCTCTTATGTGGAACTCTGTCGAAAGCCTTTTTTAGGTCCAGATAGATGCAGTCAACCCAACCATCTCTTTCCTGTAATATCTCTGTTGCTCGATCATAGAAACTGAGTAAATTCGATACACAGGATCTTCCAGATCGAAAACCATACTGTCTGTCTGATACTATATCATTTCTCTCCAGGTGTTCTACCCATTTAGTTTTAAATATTTTTTCCAATATTTTGACTATTACACTTGTCAATAATACTGGTCTATAATTAAGAGGGTCTTCCCTGCTTCCACTTTTGTAAATTGGAACTATGTTAGCCTTTTTCCACACATCAGCTACAACTCCTGTAAACAGGGATGTCTGAAAAATTAGTTGAAGAGGAATGCTGAGCTCAGGTGCACATTCTCTCAGAACCCATGGTGAAACTCCATCTGGACCAACTGCTTTGTTCTTATTTAGCTCCTTGAGCATTTTTTCCACTTCATCTCTAGACACCTCTATGTGCTCTATGCTGTTCTCTGGAATTCTTATTGTATCTGGTTCCCTGAAGATTTCATTTTGAACAAACACACTTTGGAACTTTTCGTTTAATGTTTCACACATTTCATTTTCATTTTCCGTGAATCTATTTCCCATTTTCAACCTCTGAATATTATCCTTTACCTGCAATTTGTTGTTTATGAATTTATAGAATAGACCTAGTTCTGTTTTACATTTTTCTGCAATACCTTTTTCAAAATTTCTTTCTGCCTCTCACCTCACTGCCGTGTAGTTGTTTCTTGCATCTTTGTATCGCTGGTATGTTTGGGGGTTTGGCCTCTTCCTGTATTGATTCCATTTTTGTGTCTTTTGGTCTCTGGCCCTCTCACACTTTCTGTTGAACCAATCCTGTTTCCTAGTTCTGCTTCTCTGTTTTGGTATAAATTTTTTTGTGCCTTTATCATATATTTCACAAAACTTGACATACATCTCATTCACTTCCTTGCCTAGCAACCCTCTCAGGGAGGGGGGAGCTGCGCAAACAGTGGCGCGGCGACGTGTGACGTCATGATCATTTGCTAGTTTCTTTTAGGGGAGTTTTATCCACTTGTTCGACTTGTGGTAGCAATTTTCACCAGAATTGGGGTTTGTTTTGGGACACTTGCCTTTCTGGGTGCCTGACCCAGTTGATGGCAGACATAGAATGCTTCCAACCACACGGGGGTTTCTATAGGCCATTGCTCCCCTTGCCTCTCTGAGGGGGCCAGGTTCTGGCTCGTGGTCCCCGGTAGGCCCATAGAACTCCATACACATGACTGATGCCAAAGTCTGACATTAGCATATCAGCCTGGTAAAGCTCCGGGGAGCCTCTGGGTCTCACCCAGAAAATGGCGTTCCGTTACATTCAACACTGTTTTTTTTTCTTCTATCTTCTAGTTTTGGCATATTTAATGCCTCTAACCTCTCCTCGTAGTTGTTGTTGTTGTTGTTAAAGACTCGGTACCTGGAACAAAAAGTTCCAAGTAGCACGGGCTATGGTGAGCCCGTACTAGTGTTCTCCTCATAGCTCTTGTCCTTCTGTTCTGGGAGCCACTAAGTGGCATGTCTTTGGACCTTTTTCAGTTTGTTGATGTGCTTCCTGCAACCCGTCCTCGCAAATTCGTATAGTCAATATTGACTTATTAGTTACCTGCATAGGTGACATACTAAACATAATAGTTTCCCTTGAAAATCTTCATAGAAAACACCGACTTTACCTAACCTACTTAGTATGTTAAAATAAGCATCTTATAGCTTCGTAATTACAATTGTTACTTAACCTATTATAGGTATAGGTTAGGTAATAATTGTAATTACGAAGCAATAAGATGCTTATCTTAACATACTAAGTAGGTTAGGTAAGGTCGGTGTTTTCTATGAAGATTTTCAAGGGAAACTATTATGTTAAGTATGTCACCTATGCACTTATTTAATAAGTCAATATTGACTATACGAATTTGCAAGGACGGGTTGGCTTCCTAAGATATGGGCACCACACAACCGTTTCATATTCCAGTTTTGGTCTAACAAAAGTTATGAACAAGTTCTTTAGTATTTCTCCATCCATGTATTTAAAAGCAATTCTGAAGTTAGAACGTGTAGCATAGGCTCCTCGCCCAATGTTCTTAATGTGGTCCTCAGGTGACAGTTTTTTATCTAGAACCACCCCTAGATCTCTTTCTTTATCAGAATTCTTTAAAGATTTCTCACATAATTTATAGGTTGTGTGGGGTCTATGTTCTCCTATTCCACATTCCATAACATGACATTTTATTCACATTAAATTCCATTTGCCAAGTGGTGGTCCATATACTTTTGTCCAGGTCTTCTTGAAGGGTATGGCAACCATCTAAGTTTCTTATCTTCCCTATTATCTTAGCATCATCATCAAACATGTTCACATAATTCTGTATTCCATCTGGTAGATCGTTAATGTAGACAATGAACATTACCGGTGCAAGAACTAAATCCTGTGGAATTCCACTTGTGATATTTCTCCAGTCTGATTCATTGTCTCTGATTACTACCCTCATTTTTCTATAAGAAAATTTTTCATCCATGATAGCTTACCTGTTTCCCCTCCTATATGTTCCAGTTTCCAGAACAACCTCTTGTGTGGAACTCTGTCGAAAGCCTTTTTTGGGGGGGAGCCCCTACGACTCCCCGGAGCTTATCCAGGCTGATATGCTAATGTCAGACTTTGGCATCAGTCATGTGTATGGAGTTCTGTGGGCCTACCGGGAACCACAAGCCAGAACCTGGCCCCCCTCATAGAGGCATGGGGAGCAATGGCCTATAGAAACCCCCTTGTGCTTGGAAGCATTCTGTGTCTGCCATCGACTGGGTCAGGCACCCAGAAAGGTAAGCATCCCAAAACAAACCCCTATTCTGGTGAAAATATTGCAACCAAAAGCCGAACAAGTGGATAGAACTCCCCTAAAAGAAACGAGCAAGCGAGCATGACGTCGCATGTTGCCACTCCGCTGTCTGCGCAGCTCCCCCCTCCCTCAGAGGGGAAAGGGGGAGCCCCAGACCCCCTCGCCGGCCATCCACCCGAGTTCTGTGGCTGATTGTAGAGGCAGAGGTTGTGTGCTCTGGCTCCAGTTATTTTTCAGCACTGTGCTTTGCGTGTGGTGGCTGTTTTCCAGGGGTGTGAGAGCCAGGAGTCATTCTATAGTACTCTGGCTTTATGTGCTTAAGGTTATCGTCTTTAGGTGCCCTGTAAGTACTGGCCTTGGAGCTTGGGGTTGCCTTCCATAGGTTCCTCGGGTTCCTCCTTCCATGTCAGCTATCTAGGCTGATATGTAACTATTAGCTTTCTGGCATTAGTCAAAGTGCATGGAGTTCTTGCCTACTGGAGACCACAAGCTAGAACCTGGCCCCCCTCAAGAGAGGCAGGAGCAGCAATGGCCTATTGAAACCCCCATGTGGTTGGGAGAATTCTGTCTGCCATCGACTGGGTCTGGCATCCAGAAAGGTAGACACCCCAAAACTAACCCCTGTTTTGGTGAAAATATTGCTACCGAAAGTCGAATGAGTGGGCAGAACGCCCCAAACGAAAATTAGCAAATGAGCATGATGTCACCAGGTTGCCGCGCCACTGTCTGCGCACCCCCCTTCCTTCCCGGGTGGGAGAATGGGGAAGCCCCATGCCCACACACCAGCGATCCAACCGGCAGTTCTTAGGCTGGTTGTCAAAAACCCGTGAAAACACCATCGACCAGAGGGAGGGATGCCGGGAGCCTCCGGGTCTCGCCCAGAAAATCGTGTTTCATTACATTCAACGCTGGTTTTCTGGGAGAAGCCCCATCAAAATTCGTGTCGATTAACAAGCTTCCGCTTGGTTAACGAGAATACCACTAGGTGCTTCCTAGCATTCCCGCTGGTTCTAGTACGCCATCGACAACAGTGTTGTTGTTGTTTCGTAAGACGGGCGTTTCACATGACGAGCTCGGTGCTGGAAAAGATTAAATTCGTTAACCGAGGCACCACTGTTATTGTCTTCCCCTTATGGTGTAGTTAAATACAGGTCTCCTATCTTCCTTACCCATTTTCATTACTCCATACTTATTTGGGATCGAATTCCAGCAGATATTTATTTTCCCACTGCTCAAGTTTGTCAAGGTTTTCTTGCAGCTCCCTGCAGTCCTCTTCAATTCTTTCTCTCATTAACTTTGCATGATCTGCAAACATCAACATGTATAAGCTCACTTCCTCTGTGAGGTCATCTACATAAATTAAAAAGAGCAATGGCCCTAGTAGAGCTCTGTGGGACACCACTTTTCACTCCTATCTAGCCTGACATATCCTCTGTCTGTGACCTTTTGCTTCCTGTCTGTCAAGTACTCCTGTACCCAGTCTAATGCCTTACCTGTTATCTCCGCTTGTCTCTCCATCTTGCGCATTATTCTCGTGTGTATCAAAAACTTTTTGGAAGTCCTATTAACCCATACAAGATGATTATGTTTTACTAAAAGTGAGGCAGCTGAAGGCAACAAAAATAACTTTGTTTAAACCCAAACAAAGTCATTCACCTGAAATCATAAGAGTGAAGGAACCTGTAGAAGGCCTACTGGCCCTTATGAGTAAGCAATTATCAAAAAAACAAGCCAGGATCAGGGCAGTGTTCCACTAAATGTCCATGAATTAAGCATGTATGGCCAATTCGTGACCTAGCCAAAGCTGTTTCCCAGTGTCTATTACAGTGGTAGGAGGAAGTACAAGGGAAATTGCTACTTTTGAGTGCATGTAATTTGTTACCTGTAACTTCAGACCAGCGACCCTGCCAGCAATCTTGGTTTGAAGAATGAATGACTGGGTTGGAGTCTGAATATGGAATGCTTTTTTTGGAAATAAGGCAAGTGTGGAGAGCCCCTTAGCAGCAGTGCCTGCACATTCATTTAAGGTAATACTATATGGCTGGGAACTTAGTAAAACTCTACTGTCTTAAATCTGCTAGAGATAAAAATAGGCAATGTTGAATTTTGACTACCACAGGATGCCTATGGTTAAATGACTCCAGGACCATGAGGACACTGTGGGGGTCAACCACAATGGCAGAGAAATGTTGACATTTGGAAGCAGTTGACAAAGTGCATATAAGATTGCATAAAATTCCGCCGTACATGCTAGTTTTGGGCCTCTCACACTTTCTGTTGAACCATCCTGTTTCCTAGTTCTGCTTCTCTGTTTTGGTATAAATTTTTTTGTGCCTTTATCATATAATTTCACAAAACTTGACATACATCTCATTCACTTCCTTGCCTAGCAAACCCTCTCAGGGCAGGGGGGGGAGCTGCGCAAACAGTGGCGCGGCGACGTGTGACGTCATGATCATTTGCTAGTTTCTTTTAGGGGAGTTTTATCCACTAGTTCGACTTGTGTAGCAATTTTCACCAGAATTGGGGTTTGTTTTGGGACACTTGCCTTTCTGGGTGCCATGACCAGTTGATGCAGACATAGAATGCTTCCAACCACACGGGGGTTTCTATAGGCCATTGCTCCCCTTGCCTCTCTGAGGGGGGCCAGGTTCTGGCTCGTGGTCCCGGTAGGCCCATAGAACTCCATACACATGACTGATGCCAAAGTCTTGACATTAGCATATCAGCCTGGTAAAGCTCCGGGGAGCCTCTGGGTCTCACCCAGAAAATGGCGTTCCGTTACATTCAACACTGGTTATTTTTTCTTCTATCTTCTGGGTTTGGCATATTTAATGCCTCTAACCTCTCCTGTATTGTTGTTGTTGTTGTTAAAGACTCGCGTGTACCTGGAACAAAAGTTCCAGTAGAGGCACGGGCTATGGTGAGCCCGTACTAGTGTTCTCCTCATAGCTCTTGTCCTTCTGTTCTGGGAGCCACTAAGTGGCATGTCTTTGGACCTTTTTCAGTTTGTTGATGTGCTTCCTGCAACCCGTCCTCGCAAATTCGTATAGTCAATATGACTTATTAGTTACCTGCATAGGTGACATACTAAACATAATAGTTTTCCCTTGAAAATCTTCATAGAAAACACCGACTTTACCTAACCTACTTAGTATGTTAAAATAAGCATCTTATAGCTTTCGTAATTACAATGGTTACTTAACCTATTATAGGTATAGGTTAGGTAATAATTGTAATTACGAAGCAATAAGATGATTATCTTAACATACTAAGTAGGTTAGGTAAGGTCGGTGTTTTCTATGAAGATTTTCAAGGGAAACTATTATGTTAAGTATGTCACCTATGCACTTATTAATAAGTCAATATTGACTATACGAATTTGCAAGGACGGGTTGGCTTCCTAAGATATGGGCACCACACAACCGTTTCATATTCCAGTTTTGGTCTAACAAAAGTTATGAACAAGTTCTTTAGTATTTCTCCATCCATGTATTTAAAAGCAATTCTGAAGTTAGAACGTGTAGCATAGGCTCCTCGCCCAATGTTCTTAATGTGGTCCTCAGGCGACAGTTTTTTATCTAGAACCACCCCTAGATCTCTGTCTTTGTCAGAATTCTTTAAAGATTTTCACATAATTTATAGGTTGTGTGGGGTCTATGTTCTCCTATTCCACATTCCATAACATGACATTTTATTCACATTAAATTCCATTTGCCAAGTGGTGGTCCATATACTTTTGTCCAGGTCTTCTTGAAGGGTATGGCAACCATCTAAGTTTCTTATCTTCCCTATTATCTTAGCATCATCATCAAACATGTTCACATAATTCTGTATTCCATCTGGTAGATCGTTAATGTAGACAATGAACATTACCGGTGCAAGAACTAAATCCTGTGGTATTCCACTTGTGATATTTCTCCAGTCTGATTCATTGGCTCTGATTACTACCCTCATTTTTCTATAAGAAAATTTTTCATCCATGATAGCTTACCTGTTTCCCCTCCTATATGTTCCAGTTTCCAGAACAACCTCTTGTGTGGAACTCTGTCGAAAGCCTTTTCGCTCTTGCTGCCGTCTTGGTGGCATGTCCTGGCTGACATTCGGGCACGGGCTTTTTTTGTAGTCGTACTGGGCCTGACTGCTCGATATCTCGTGGTCATTCCCGGCCCCATTCGGTTCTGTGTGCCTTGGATTGGCGGTTGCAGCCAGTTGTCTCGACTTTGAGTTGAGGAGTGTGCGGCGACCGCCTCCCAGGTACGTCCCTCTATTTCCTCTGTGGGTAGTTAGCTCCGGGGAGCTGAAGGGTTCCCCCCAGAAAACCAGCATTGAATGTAATGACACACCATTTTCTGAGTGAGACCTGGAGACTCCCTGGCCTCCCTCCCTCCCTTCGGTCGGCGGTTTTTTCATTTTTTTGACATCCAGCCTCAGACTGATGGTGGATAGCCGGTACAGTAGGTCTGGGGCTCTCCCTTTCCCCTCTCATATAATTCTGTATACCAACTGGTAGATCATTTATGTAGACAAAAACATCACTGTGCAAGAACTGAACCCTGTGGTACTCCACTTGTGACATTTCTCCAGTCGATACATTGCCTCTGATCACTGCCCTCATTTTTCTATCAGTCAGAAAATTTTTCATCCTTGTTAGAAGCTTACCTGTCACCCCTCCAATATTTTCCAGTTTCCAGAACAACCTCTTATGTGGAACTCTGTCGAAAGCCTTTTTTAGGTCCAGATAGATGCAGTCAACCCAACCATCTCTTTCCTGTAATATCTCTGTTGCTCGATCATAGAAACTGAGTAAATTCGATACACAGGATCTTCCAGATCGAAAACCATACTGTCTGTCTGATATTATATCATTTCTCCAGGTGTTCTACCCATTTAGTTTTAATTATTTTTTCCAATATTTTGACTATTACACTTGTCAATAATACTGGTCTATAATTAAGAGGGTCTTCCCTGCTTCCACTTTTGTAAATTGGAACTATGTTAGTCTTTTTCCACACATCAGCTACAACTCCTGTACACAGGATGCCTGAAAATTAGTTGAAGAGGAATGCTGAGCTCAGGTGCACATGCTCTCAGAACCCATGGTGAAACTCCATCTGGACCAACTGCTTTGTTCTTATTTAGCTCCTTGAGCATTTTTTCCACTTCATCTCTAGACACCTCTATGTGCTCTATGTTGTTCTCTGGAATTCTTATTGTATCTGGTTCCCTGAAGATTTCATTTTGAACAAACACACTTGGAACTTTCGTTTAATGTTTCACACATTTCATTTTCATTTTCCGTGAATCTATTTCCCATTTTCAACCTCTGAATATTATCCTTTACCTGCAATTTGTTGTTTATGAATTTATAGAATAGACCTAGTTCTGTTTTACATTTTTCTGCAATCCCTTTTTCAAAATTCTTTCTGCCTCTTCCTCATTGCCGTAGTTGTGTTCTCGCATCTTTGTATCGCTTGTATTTTGGGGGTTTGGCCTCTTCCTGTATTGATTCCATTCCATAGAGGCAGAGGCTCTGGCTCCAGTTTTTTTCAGCACTGTGCTTTGCGTGTGGTGGCTGTTTTCCAGGGGTGTGAGAGCCAGGAGTCATTCTATAGTACTCTGGCTTTATGTGCTTAAGGTTATCGTCTTTAGGTGCCCTGTAAGTACTGGCTTGGAGCTTGGGGTTGCCTTCCATAGGTTCCTCGGGTTCCTCCTTCCATGTCAGCTATCTAGGCTGATATGTAACTATTAGCTTTCTGGCATTAGTCAAAGTGCATGGAGTTCTTGCCTACTGGAGACCACAAGCTAGAACCTGGCCCCCCTCAAGAGAGGCAGGAGCAGCAATGGCCTATTGAAACCCCCATGTGGTTGGGAGAATTCTGTCTGCCATCGACTGGGTCTGGCATCCAGAAAGGTAGACACCCCAAAACTAACCCCTGTTTTGGTGAAAATATTGCTACCGAAAGTCGAATGAGTGGACAGAACGCCCCAAACGAAAATTAGCAAATGAGCATGATGTCACCAGGTTGCCGCGCCACTGTCTGCGCACCCCCCTTCCTTCCCGGGTGGGAGAATGGGGAAGCCCCATGCCCACACACCAGCGATCCAACCGGCAGTTCTTAGGCTGGTTGTCAAAAACCCGTGAAAACACCATCGACCAGAGGGAGGGAGGGAGGGATGCCGGGAGCCTCCGGGTCTCACCCAGAAAATCGTGTTTCATTACATTCAACGCTGGTTTTCTGGGAGAAGCCCCATCAAAATTCGTGTCGATTAACAAGCTTCCGCTTGGTTAACGAGAATACCACTAGGTGCTTCCTAGCATTCCCGCTGGTTCTAGTACGCCATCGACAACAGTGTTGTTGTTGTTTCGTAAGACGGGCGTTTCACATGACGAGCTCGGTGCTGGAAAAGATTAAATTCGTTAACCGAGGCACCACTGTTATTGTCTTCCCCTTATGGTGTAGTTAAATACAGGTCTCCTATCTTCCTTACCCATTTCATTACTCCATACTTATTTGGGATCGAATTCCAGCAGATATTTATTTTCCCACTGCTCAAGTTTGTCAAGGTTTTCTTGCAGCTCCCTGCAGTCCTCTTCAATTCTTTCTCTCATTAACTTTGCATGATCTGCAAACATCAACATGCTCACTTCCTCTGTGAGGTCATCTACATAAATTAAAAAGAGCAATGGCTCTAGTAGAGCTCTGTGGGACACCACTTTTCACTCCTATCTAGCCTGACATATCCTCTGTCTGTGACCTTTTGCTTCCTGTCTGTCAAGTACTCCTGTACCCAGTCTAATGCCTTACCTGTTATCTCCGCTTGTCTCTCCATCTTGCGTATTATTCTCGTGTGTATCAAAAACTTTTTGGAAGTCCTATTAACCCATACAAGATGATTATGTTTTACTAAAAGTGAGGCAGCTGAAGGCAACAAAAATAACTTTGTTTAAACCCAAACAAAGTCATTCACCTGAAATCATAAGAGTGAAGGAACCTGTAGAAGGCCTACTGGCCCTTATGAGTAAGCAATTATCAAAAAAACAAGCCAGGATCAGGGCAGTGTTCCACTAAATGTCCATGAATTAAGCATGTATGGCCAATTCGTGACCTAGCCAAAGCTGTTTCCCAGTGTCTATTACAGTGGTAGGAGGAAGTACAAGGGAAATTGCTACTTTTGAGTGCATGTAATTTGTTACCTGTAACTTCAGACCAGCGACCCTGCCAGCAATCTTGGTTTGAAGAATGAATGACTGGGTTGGAGTCTGAATATGGAATGCTTTTTTTGGAAATAAGGCAAGTGTGGAGAGCCCCTTAGCAGCAGTGCCTGCACATTCATTTAAGGTAATACTAATATGGCTGGGAACTTAGTAAAACTCTACTGTCTTAAATCTGCTAGAGATAAAAATAAGCAATGTTGAATTTTGACTACCACAGAATGCCTATGGTTAAATGACTCCAGGACCATGAGGACACTGTGGGGGTCAACCACAATGGCAGAGAAATGTTGACATTGGGAAAGCAGTTGACAAAGTGCATATAAGATTGCATAAAATTCCGCCGTAACATGCTAGTTTTGGGAGGCAGGCGGCACGTATAGGCTTGGTCAGGAAAGACTCGGGAGGCAGGCGGCACGTATAGGCTTGGTCAGGAAAGACTCGGGAGGCAGCTGCACTTCATCGGCACTCTATTTATTATGTTAAAAAAGACCTCGCATTAGGAGGTTTATTTAATTAAATAATATAGCAAGTATCAGTATGTTGTAATAATTTGGTTAAATTTTGTGTGTAGCTGTGGACGGGACAACATGACACTACCTCTAGGAGGACCTTCTATGGATCAGTGGTACCTGCTGGAGTGCCACTTTGGTCTACCTCTCTTTGATGCTTCCCTCAACCAGCAGGTCTCAAACAAAATTATATCTCACAAGCTCTTCAGTTCAGAAAGGTTGGTATTACTAGTAAAACCAAGATCTAACATAATATCATTTGAAATTGCCAGAAGAGTGACAGGAGATTGAGCACAATAGAGTAAATAAGGGTACTTTCTAAGTTAGGGAGTGTGTAAACTGCTTGCAACGTCAGTAGAGAGTTGTTCAATGCTACATGTAGTATTCATCACCAGACAAGTTTATAGTCACAGCCATTAAGACAAAGATTACATATTTTTCATTGTTAACAGAAAAATCAAATAAAGTTCCAGAATTGCCAGGATGTATCATGTTTATGAATTATTTCATCACTTTCCTAGCAATTAAATTTACTATTTTTCATTTGTACCCAATGTTTTGTTAGGTTTCAGGCATTGGGCCCGGTACTGGAAGGTGGGAGTAAAATACTAGAAGGTAAATGGGTAATTCAATGATAGCCCTTGTGAGGAAGGGTGAGGTGCGGGGTGAGACTCAGCCGGGCTGTGGTGGGTATGTGGGCCTGCGGGCCGCTCCAAGCAACAGCCTGTTGGACCAAACTCTCACAAGTCAAGCCTGGCCTCGGGCCGGGCTTGGGGAGTAGAAGAACTCCCAGAACCCATCAAGCAGGTGCACCATACAGAATGAGATGCACCTAGAGGGCTACATGTGGTGTGCTTCAGGCAGGGGTGATCAAAAGTCAAGAGCTGTTGGAATGAAGCGAGATACATTGGTGGTATTAGGATAGAATAAGGAAAGAAAATGTCAGTGTAATGTAATGTGGTAAATATGGTGAATGAATGAATGGGGTTCTCTTTTGGTTCTCTGTTTAGTTCTTTTCCCTATTTGCACTTCTATCTTTTTTTTTTTTTATAGAGATGCCTCCTGACTCTATGAGAGTGGGAAACAAGGTAGTGATGATGATTGACCAGACCTCACTAGAAGGTGAAGGGACGATGACGTTTCGGTCCGTCCTGGACCATTCTCAAGTCGATTGTGATGAGGAAGTAGAGACAGGCAATAAATAGGCAAGAGAGAGCTGAGGAGCAAAGTAAGGTGTAGTAGAGGGGATAGTAATAATAATAAGAGCTGCAGAAGGCCTATTGGCCCATACGAGGCCAAAAGGCCCAATAGGCCTTCTGCAGCTCTTATTATTATTACTATCCCCTCTACTACACCTTACTTTGCTCCTCAGCTCTCTCTTGCCTATTTATTACCTGTCTCTACTTCCTCATCACAATCGACTTGAGAATGGTCCAGGACGGACCGAAACGTCGTCGTCCCTTCACCTTCTAGTGTGTGGTCTGGTCAAACATACTTTAGCCACATTATTGTGACTCATCGCCTGCATAGTGATGATGATGTGGATGGTTTACCCATAATGCAATAAACCATTTGTGGTTGTTAAACATGAATTTTTTTTCCAGTGTCGAGAAGTTCAGCGAATCAAACAGGATTCTTGTTCACAAATTAAGGGAATTCATCAGTGGTAATAAGGTGAGGATTTATGAACTATATACCTAATCTTGTTTGTAAATTAAAAAATTCTAATCTCTCATTATGTTTCATTGTTCTTATCATTATGTATATCTAAAATTATTCCTTAACATTGTATAAGATACTCATTTTCATTTCTTGTTGCAAAGGCAACACATTCCACTAGCACATCATCTAGACTGACTGTATTCAGCCACTCCTGTCATCCAGACTGACTGTACTCGGCCACTCCTGTCATCCAGACTGACTGTACTCGGCCACTCCTGTCATCCAGACTGACTGTACTCGGCCACTCCTGTCATCCAGACTGACTGTACTCGGCCACTCCTGTCATCCAGACTGACTGTACTCGGCCACTCCTGTCATCCAGACTGACTGTACTCAGCCACTCCTGTCATCCAGACTGACTGTACTTTACTTGGTTACATTAAAACTACCATAATCATCATTTAACCATCACCAATTTTGTTTTCCCTGCACATTCCTACATGTTGTTATCCATGGTTACTTCTAATAATACTCTATTTTAGCAGCTTCTTATATTTTATTTCAGAAGGAGAATTTGTGTAGTTAAATAATGATGACCCTATTTTGCTGTGGGGGGAGCCTGTCGGGTCCCTGGAGCTATCGGATTGATATTAGCTATACTGTATTAGTCTGGGGCTTCAGTCACCTGGAGTTCTGCCTACTGGGAACCACGAACCAGAACCTGGTTTCCTCAGAGAGGCGCAGGGAGCAAGGCCTAAGAAAACTCCACTCTTGAGAGTAGTATCCACTCGATTTAACGGCCTATATGGGGCTGTACCCTGGTCGTTATTTCGGGAGCTCCGGTATTTCCGAAGTTAAGTGTCTGTAATTTTTCAAGTAACATTCAGGTAAGATGTATTTTGTAGAGACAGCCACTTGGTCCACAACTAGTGCCTTCTACCCTGTGACGTCACAGATTCACAGCACATTGTTTTGATTTGTCAAGAGGCTGGAGTGTTCATTCCGTGACTTTGTTGGACATACTGGTATCTGCACAACCAAGGAACATCCGTGCACCATGTCGGTTCCAAATGCACTCATTGTGTCAGTGATGGCTGACTGGTGGGTGGGTGGATGGGCAGACAGACAGGGATGGAGAGGCTGAAATGTAGGCAGGCAGGCAGGCAGGAAGAGGCTGGGAGGAGGGCAGGGAGGGAGAGGTAGGGAGGGAGAGGCAGGCAGAGGCTGGGAGGTAGGCAGGGAGGGAGCGGATGGAGATGGATGGAAGGATGGAGGAATGGCTGAATGGATTGATGGGAGGGATGGATGGAATGATAGAGGGATGGATGGAAGGATTGAGGGATGGATGGATGGAGGGAGGGATGGGTGTTGAGTTGAGGTGAAGCAGAGAGCATGTGTATGGGATGTATGGGGGGGGGGGATGGGGGAGGGGTGTCAGTAGTGGGGAAAGGACCGACTCTGATAAGCCTAACACACTTGACCCAGTTAACCAGATTTGTTTCTTAAATTTTGGATGTACTTCATCATATATATTTTTGGTTACATATTTTGTTTAGTAATATTATTAGGATAATAGAAAGTTATAAAATACTTCGTTTCATGAATGCTTAATTGTATTAGATGGAGATTCTCCAGGGCTGTCTGGCTGACTGCCAATCTGCTGAGCCATTTCCCAGAAGGGTCTTGGGGGGGGGGGGGGGGGCAGGAAGTGAGGGTGTGGGGGAGAGGTGCAGTGAGGGTGAGGGAGGGGATGATAGAGGTCGGCGGCCTGCTTGCCATGTGAGGACCCCCTGATGCCAAAACAAACCCGATACCGACCTTCGGTAATATCGACCGCCAGACCGTTAGATGAGGCTCTAGATACCGGTCTCCCAAACCGTTCGTTATTACCGGCAGATCGGTATAAAAGAGGCTGTTAAATTGAGATGACATGAATATATATTCATGTCTGCCATCGATTGGGGTTAGGCACCCAAAAAGGTAGGCACCCAAAAGCAGACCCCAACTGGTAGAAAATTGCAATTCAAGACTGAACAGAGTCCAAGAACCCCCCGCCCAAGAAAAACAAGGCAACAAGCAAATCATCATCAACCAACCAACCCCCCCCCACTCCCCACCCCACCCCCATCCCTCTGAGGAAGCTGAAACTGTATGAGCCCATGCTCTGTGAGGCAGTCTCTCTGTTTTGGCTCTTGCCTTGCGTGATGGCAGGCCATCCTTGCTCTCTTTTGATTTCACTTGAGCCCTGGCTCTTACATTTTTGTCTACTTTCTACCCATTCTTGTTCTTGGACATGGTTGTTTCTCAGTTTTTACAGGTGGCTTCTGCTTGTTGCTATCCTCTTCCTGATTTGTTGGTGTTATGGAGTGGGCATTCTCATGCTTCCTGGAGAGGTTGTGCCAGGGCTCAGGCTCCTGCTGGTTGAGGTGGGCCCTTGGTGCCCGCTTCTGTGCCAGTGCCTCCTACTGAGCTGTCTCCGTCTGTTTGGCGTCGTGGTCTCTCTGTACATGTCGGCTTCTTGGATGGGGCGCCGGTCCTTTTGTGGGTCACCCCGTTGGCAGGGTGACGGGTGAGGGGGGGAGGCTGGCTCTGTTTGCCCCCCACGATTTGTGGGTGTTTTAGGTTGTGTCCTCTATCCTGTGGTGACGGTGGGCGGCGGCTCCTCCTCTCACAGGTTCGGGGCTGGTGGGGCAGGCTTCTTCCCCCTCACTCTGTCGGGTCATCATGGAGTGATTGCGTTTTGGGCGTGGTCGACCCGACCTCGTCCCTCAAGTGGGTTTATTGCTTGTTACCAGTAACGGGACTGTGCGGATCTTCGATTCATTCTGGAATTGTCCCGTATGAACCGCTGAATTCTTTGCTCCTCCTTTCGGATGACCACTTTGTCCCAGATATGGCTTCTCTTGGTATTAGGTTCTTGGATGGTGTCTCTGGACCTCCGGGATGCATATTGGCACTTCCCCCTTCAACCGGGGTTCAGAGACTGGTTAGGTTTTGTGGTGGGGCAGCAGGCTTACTGCTTTCATTGCCTTCCTTTTGGAAGGCAACCCTTTTCCTTCATCCTTTTGGATAAATCTGGCACCACACATTTTCACACATCTTACCCGGGTCGTGGTGGCCCGTCTGTGTCTGCTAGGTGTACAGGTATTGGCCTACCTCGATCACTGATTGGTATGGGCTCCCAGCCAGTCTGCTTGTCTGCTTGCCAGGGGTTTGGTTCTTTCCCAGCTCGCCGGGTTTGGGTTTCTGGTGAACTGTGGTGAACTGGAGAAGTCCCATTTGGTTCCGTCCCCAAGTCAAACTTGGCTGAGCCTTGTTTGGGATTCTGGGACAGCGTCCGTGTGTCTCCCTCCTGTGGCATTGCTCCGGCTGCAGTCCCACCTTTGGCTGTTCCTGAGGGGGTCCCAAGTCACTCGGCAGTTGCCTGAGCAGCTGTGCGGGTGTTTGAACTTCGCCGTGCTGGTTTACCTGCTGGGTCAGGTTTGGCTTCGGCATCTGTTCTCGTTCCTTCGGGGCCTTTCCCTTCCACCACTCTCATGATCACAGGGTTTGTCCTCCAGGGGCCTTGTGTCAGTTGCTGCGTCTCTGGCTTCCTCTTTGGGTTTTTCAGGATTTGGTGCCTTGGCGCCTTCCGGAACCCTTGCTTTATGTGTTTACAGACGCCTCGTCTCTCAGCTGGATCTTTGTGAGCAGTGCTCGCTAAGTCAGCCAGGGTGGGGGGGGGGGATGGGCTCCGTTGGTCTCACGGCACAGTATGGGAGTTTGCAGCGGTGTGGCTTTTGCTGTAGCGGATTTGGCTTGCTCGAGGCTCTATGATCCGTCTCCATTCAGCCTCCACCCCGGTGCTTCGTTGCCTGTACCGCTGGGGGTCTTCAGTCCTTGGCTCTTTGGGGCTGGTCACTTCAAGTGGCTCTTCTGCTGAGTTCTCGGGGATTTAGCTCTCCGTGCAGTTCACATCAGGGTTGTGTCCAATGTCCTGGTGGACAGCCTGTCTCGGTTCATTCCTCTGTCCACAGAATGGACAGTCGATACTGGCTCCTTCAGTTAGCTTTGCCAGACATTCAGGCCCTCTGGAGTGGACCTCTTAGCGTCGGTGTAGTCATGGCGTCTCTCCGTGTATGTGGTGCCTTCACAGTAGACGTTTTTCGGCAGGACTGGTCGAGGTGGGAGTGCTTGTACCTCTTTCCCCCGGTGCAGCTGTTGTCTCGGGTTCTGGCTTGGCTGGAGTCCTATTGGGGGGAGGGTTCTTATTCTGGCTCCAGGGTGGCCGGCACAGCCTTGGTTTCAGTCACTGTTTGCTCAGTGTCCAAACCTGAGGCGTTTTCTGCAGTTCCGCCTCTTTCAGTAGATTGGGCTGGTGAGGTACCTTGCTCCTTCGGTCTTATCTTCCGCTCTTCGCGTCTGGTATTTTTTACGCATGTGTATCGCCATTTGTATGGTGATCAGGTGGCTTCTCTCATGGTGTCCCACCTGTGCTCTTCTCGGCGACAGTATGAAGTCTCTTGGTGTTCCTTTCGCCACTTCCTTTCTCTTCGTAGGTTGCCTTTGGTTTCTGTTCATGTATTCTTGTCTTTCCTTTCGTGGTTGTTTCAAGACTGACATCTTATGCCGAATACTGTTGTCTCTTCTCATGCAGCTCTGGCAGAGCCACTCCAGTTTGCGTTTGGGGTGGATGTCACTTCAGCTCCATTCTGTAAGCTTTCCCGTGCATTTTTCCACCTCCGGCCTGCTCATGTGCCACCTGAGTTGTCCTGGTCTTTGGACCGGGTGTTCTCTTTTTCTCTTTTCCTCGGTTTGTTGTGGTCCCATCGTTCCACGGTTGTTTTCAGAAGGCTTTGTTTCTGTTGAAATTGGCCTCTTAGGTTTGGGTCTGTGAGCTTCCTGCTCTCCTTCGACACAGGAGGTTCCTGCTTTTTTGGTCCTGGTGGACATTTTGTTTGTTTGTAGCTGTCTACTTCTTTTCTGGCGAAGATTGGGACGGCAGGCTTCTGGAGGTTGGTTCGTCAGGCCGGGGCTGCGTCATGTTTTGTGTCCGGTTGCGGCTCTCCGACGTTACCTGAGTGCTTCAGGTTCTGTGTCCCTGGACGCACTTTGGGTTGATCCATTTCTCTCGTTCCCTGTTCCAGGACTCAGGTCTATCAAGTCGTCTGCAGGATTATCAGGTCTAGCCAGCCTTCGGTCTTCCCTTGTGCCTTTGATGTTCAGAAGCTTGTGGCCCTTGCTGCTGTCTTTGGGAACATGTTTTGGGATGCCATTCAGGCATGGAGATTTTGGAGGTAGAACTTGGTCCTGAACGCCCATTCTCTAGTGAACGTTCCGGGGCCTCAGTGGTCTTGTGTGGCCTTGGACTGTCAGTTGCAGCCTGTTGTCCTGTTTTCATCATGTGGCATGTGGTGCTGTCACCTCCCGGGTGTGTCCCTCTTTTACATATTTTGGGTATCTAGCTCCACACAGAAAACCAGCGTTGGATGTAATAAAACGCCATTTTCTGGGTAAGCCCCGGAGGCTCCCTGGCACCCTCACCCCCCCCCTCTGGTCAGCAGCTTTTCTTCCGTTTGCTCAGTCTCCGAACTGGTGAGCAGGCGGCCGGCTCAAGTGGATGAGGCCGCTCCCTCCTGGGAAGTGGGGGGAAGGGGCGAACGAGCGGCTCGTCGGTTTGATGACGATTTGCTTGTTACTTTGTTTTTCTTGGGGGTTATTCTTGGGGTCTGTTCGGTCTTGGGTTGCAATTTTCTACCAGTTGGGGTCTGTTTTGGGGTGCCTACCTTTCTGGGTGCCTAACCCTGGTCGATGGCACACATGAATATACACTCAGAGTGTAATTTTCATAGGCCATTGCTCCCTGCGCCTCTGAGGGAGCCAGGTTCTGGCTCGTGGTTCCCGGTAGGCTACATGTGACTTGAAGCCCCAGACTAATATAGCTAATATCAGTCTGATAGCTCCAAGAAGCCTCTGGAGCTCACCCAGAAAATGGTGTTTCATTATATTCAACATTGGTTTCTTTTCAGCATATTGTGCATTGTTTGTTGTAATATACAGTATTATGTTTTGAATAGATGCTAATAGTGTTGTTTCACCTCAGGCCCAAGGAGTGTGTGCTGAGGTTCAGCAGCGTGGTGGGTGTCGGGAGGGTGCATCCAACCTGCCCCTTCCCACCACACCTTTGCTATTTGCTGAGGGACGACTCAACCCATGGGAGGGATCCTGATAACTCCTTGGCTTTACTTTCCTCGTATAAACTGGTGTGATCAAATGTAAACATAGGCACGTTATGGTAAAGGTTTAGTGCTTTTTAAATTGCAACTTTCTGAAAATGTTTTATTTCAGTTTGCAACTTAAACTGAAAATACTAATACTTGGGATAAAAAGGGGAAATTAAGCATTTTGTCACATCTTGTGAGAATGTTGGTAAAATGCACTTTATATAATAATACAAAATGTAAGCAAATAATTAGAAAGAGGCAAACATTAGTGTCTAAATAATTAATGATTTTTAAGAACTCAAACTTATTTAATAATGAACTTTTGTGGAGTTGAAATTATAAAATAAAAGAATGCCATAATATTTTATGGCATATAACAAATTTTTTAGTAAGACAATAGTGCAAACCCCTAATAGTGTTAGGTTAAATATTGGTATGATATTGAAGACTTGTATAGACCAGAGAGTGAAGGCAAGTGTGATGCATAGTGTTAAATAATAATAAATTCATCATGATGAGTTTGAATATTCTGTACTGTACTATATCCCTGTACAGTGCTCTATATATATTTTCATGATTTATGCACTACTTAAAAATAGAATGATTTTTCTAACTTTGTGGTTTATTAAATTTGTATACGTCCTTCCACAATGCAAATTTTTAACTCTGTCCACTGATCATGAGGAATGATTCTACTCCGAAGCTTTAAAATTTTCAATTGGGATGATAAACCTGTGATGTTAGCTAGTCCACATATTCTCTAAAACACATTTAGGCCTACGTATACATGCTATTCATAACTGTGACAGACTCCTGGCACGTTCTGAAAATATGTTCACACAATTTTCATCTATTTTTCCACATTGATACATATACATAATCTACTGTCTGGGAGGCACCCCTGATTAGCTGCCTAATGCTACAACCTGGCAATGAGCAAGCCTTGGAGGCTGCTAGACTTGCAAGTGTCAACTGGCTACCACGACCAGAATCTGGACTGTTCAGAGGGAAAGCCGGAAGATAAGAAATTACCACAGCAACCATGAAAAACTCTACCAGAAAGTCAAAACACTCAAGTAATTGCTGGACAAATTTGTAACCCTGACAAAAATAGAGAAAATAATTATTTCCACGGGATAAGTCCTGCTGCTGAAGCGACCAGGGTCTCGGCCAGTCCAGTCACAATTTGACTGGGAAAAAAATCAAACCCAGTAAGGCAGCCTAAGAAGAAGTCTAGAGAGAAGGAAACCTGAACCCCACTGAATAGTTAGCTCTAGTCAAGAAGGGTAAATGGCAACAGTCACTATGAGAAACAACCCTGGGCATAGTTTGAGCTGCAAATTGGTGCAAACCCCGTTATTAGGCCTAGCAGAGGAGTAAAAAGGAAAACCTGCACTGCCCAAAACGGCAAAAAGACTTGAGGAGGAACCCAAAACCCTCAATGAGAAGTTACCCTGGTAAGGCAAGGGCAAATGCATGTCATCTAGGAAAGATAACCTGTCTTGACGGCTTCAGCAAAATCTGAACACTAGGACATGCACTGTGGGTGGCAGACACACATGATGCTACAAAATAAAAACAAAAACAAAGTAATGACCCTGCACAGAACTAAACATTTAAGGAGTGGCTAACACCACCTATCTTAACCACTGTACTGCACAGAGCGCCCTAAGGCACTCCTGAGAGTTGTGCTTTTTTTTTTCTTAATTAGGCTATATTTTAATGTTTTTTTAATGTTTTCGTCACTCTTTGTGATTTGAATGAAAATGGTTGAATTTGGAAACATTTTGATAGTAACTTTATCTGAACATTTAATAATTGCACTATGAAGATTTGCCAAAACCAGGCGTGCAGTGCGGTGATTAAAGAAGAAGGGTAATTGTGGATCCAGGAACAGGATGTGTGCCTCCATCTCAGTTGTCCCCGGGTTTTGTGACCTGTTGTCCTCGGGCTGTGTCTAGCATTTTTTTTCTGGTTGTCCCCCCAGGCTTTCCCTTGTCTCTTTAAGTAGTCCAGATTCTGGTGCCAGTAGACACTCATGGGTCTAGTGTGGCCTGGTCTATTCTCCAAGACTTGGTCATTGCCAGGTTGTAGCACATGGATGGAGCTAATGAGGGGGCCTTCCCAGTAAGAAATGTTTCATTATCTTCTACACTGGATTTTTTTTATACTGGATTTTTATATATCTAGAAAACACTATACATTTATTCGTACTTTTACACAAATTTCACCATAAAATTAAGAAGCCTTTTCTGCAGGATCTTTTGTTAAATCCCCCTTCAAGGCGATTGTTAAAAGATACGTCTTGCAGTAGTTTATGGTAAAATTTGTGTTGTGTGAAACACAAAACCATGTTCATTCTACTGATTCATGTGTAGCATATAAACCTTGCATATGTAGTACTGTATTTACAGACAAATTTAAACCTCTATTTCATGTCACCTCTATCACACATTTACAATCAGGCTTAATATAAACAAGAAAAAGACTCTTCCAGGTTTTCGATGTTTCATGCATTTCCGTCCATTATGGCAAACATGTCAATCCTCCTTGTACTGTGTATTCTTACATTCTGTCATCTGTTTATCCTTGAGAGTGGATATTACCTAATGTTTCTTTCAAAGATGAGTTTTCCCTTCAGGAAATATATTATTTCCTCCTTTAAAATAGTTGCATTAGGAATTAAATAATTGAAAGATATGAAACTAATCCTTTGTGCGCTGGAGGAGTTATATGCGTGTTCACTAACAGTGTGTGCATATATATATACACCGGTGGGTGGAGCACACATGATCACTCAGTATGTATGTATGTATGTGTGTGTGTGTGTATATATATATATATATATATATATATATATATATATATATATATATATATATATATATATATATATATATATATATATATATATATATAAATAAGGGGTACCACCTCTGGTGCAAGTGTAGGGACCCATAGCCTCGGAGAAGAAAATAAAGAAGTACTCACAGAAGACCTTGTGGATCCTCACTGAACACTTTGATATTTTCTTCTCCTACCACCCCTAATCTCATTTCAACAGATATTATATATATATATATATATATATATATATATATATATATATATATATATATATATATATATATATATATATATATGATATATAAGATATATAAGATATATAAGATATATATAACATATATATATATAATATATTATTAAATATGACCGAAAAAGTAAGATTAATAATTCTAACACGAATTTTCTCGATCTTCCTTATGTTTCTTTTTACTGTTGACGGTAAATGAAAAATTAATTCTCCAAAATTCATTTTTATTTCTAGTCTGACGTGACACTTGAGCACGTTTCGTAAAACTTATTACATTTTCAAAGACTTTAGTTTATCCACACACAACTTATGACTGAACAGCATTGGCTCTTATACCTGCATTTGGGTGAGGTGATGTAATACAATAGTGGGGTGAAAAACAAACTTTCAACAAAACACAGAACACGGAACAATGGGTATAGATTTGTAACTGCAGAAGGCCTATTGGCCCATATTTCTTGATGCTTCTATATTGGAGTGGAGTCTTGAAGTGGGTAGAATATAGTTGTGCGTTAATTGGCTGTTGATTGCTGGTGTTGACTTCTTGATGTGTAGTGCCTCGCAGAT
>WNGS01021324.1:11647891-11687990 GCA_020271785.1 Procambarus virginalis
AAGAGCACATAGAGGTGTCTAGAGACGAAGTGGAAAAATGCTCAAAGAGCTAAATAAGAACAAAGCAGTTGGTCCAGATGGAGTTTCACCATGGGTTCTGAGAGAATGTGCACCTGAGCTCAGCATCCCTCTTCAACTGATCTTTCAGGCATCCCTGTTTACAGGAGTTGTAGCTGATGTGTGGAAAAAGGCTAACATAGTTCCAATTTACAAGAGTGGAAGCAGGGAAGACCCCCTTAATTATAGACCGGTATCATTGACAAGTGTAATAGTCAAAATATTGGAAAAAATAATTAAAACTAAATGGGTAGCACACCTGGAGAGAAATGATATAATATCAGACAGACAGTATGGTTTTCGATCTGGTAGATCCTGTGTATCGAATTTACTCAGTTTTATGATCGAGCAACAGAGATATTACAGGAAAGAGATGGTTGGGCTGACTGCATCTATCTGGACCTAAAAAAGGCTTTCGACAGAGTTCCACATAAGAGGTTGTTCTGGAAACTGGAAAATATTGGAGGAGTGACAGGTACGCTTCTAACATGGATGAAAAACTTTCTGACTGATAGAAAAATGAGGGCTGTGATCAGAGGCAATGTATCGGACTGGAGAAATGTCACAAGTGGAGTACCACAGGGTTCAGTTCTTGCACCAGTGATGTTTATTGTCTACATAAATGATCTACCAGTTGGTATACAGAATTATATGAACATGTTTGCTGATGATGCTAAGATAATAGGAAGGATAAGAAATTTAGATGATTGTCATGCCCTTCAAGAAGACCTGGATAAAATAAGTATATGGAGCACCACTTGGCAAATGGAATTTAATGTTAATAAATGTCATGTTATGGAATGTGGAATAGGAGAACATAGACCCCACACAACCTATATATTATGTGAGAAATCTTTAAAGAACTCTGATAAAGAAAGAGATCTAGGGGTGGTTCTAGATAGAAAACTATCACCTGAAGACCACATAAAGAATATTGTGCAAGGAGCCTATGCTATGCTTTCTAACTTCAGAATTGCTTTTAAATACATGGATGGGGATATACTAAAGAAATTGTTCATGACTTTTGTTAGGCCAAAGCTAGAATATGCAGCTGTTGTTTGGTGCCCATATCTTAAGAAGCACATCAACAAACTGGAAAAGGTGCAAAGACATGCTACTAAGTGGCTCCCAGAACTGAAGGGTAAGAGCTACGAGGAAAGGTTAGAAGCATTAAATATGCCAAAACTAGAAGACAGAAGAAAAAGAGGCGATATGATCACTACATACAAAATAGTAACAGGAATTGATAAAATCGACAGGAAAGATTTCCTGAGACCTGGAGCTTCAAGAACAAGAGGTCATAGATATAAACTGGCTAAACACAGATGCCGAAGAAATATAAGAAAATTCACTTTCGCAAACAGAGTGGTAGACGGTTGGAACAAGTTGGGGGAGAAGGTGGTGGAGGCCAAGACCGTCAGTAGTTTCAAAGCGTTATATGACAAAGAGTGCTGGGAAGACGGGACACCGCGAGCGTAGCTCTCATCCTGTAACTACACTTAGGTAATTACACTTAGGTAATTACCAGAGCCAATGGTCCTGGTGTTTGGAAGGTATGAGCAGGTCCAGAGGCCTGGCAGCATGGTGGGTATGTCTGTGGTACCAGAGCCAATGCACTGGGACGCTACTGATAACACCTGTCCAGAAAATTATTTGTACACAGTAATGGAGAATGATACAGTAACAAAATTATTACACAATCTGATGATGATAGTTAACAAGAAACATTTTGAATATCTTACCAATAGCCATTTGTCTGAGAGCAGCTTTAAGAACTGTGATGAGGTGGGTGGGGCTTGTCACAGCCGGATCACTTGGGTTGAAGAGTTGAACCATTACTTCAACACATTCCTGCACCTCTTGCATTAGACACACCAACCCTGCACAAGGACCACACATCATTCTTATTTTGTATATATTCTATTATACAATTATACTTTTCACCATATACATAATTTGTACTGTAATATATTAAAATACTGAGTGCTTTAGTAACTTTAATATACATTATGTTCTACAGCTCATGATTTTGTACCAATAGATTATGTAGTTGTTAACTAGTGAAACTCTCAAGCTCTGAGAGCAAAAATGTCTGGTATAGAAGGTTCAGATTCCATCAACAATAGTAATGCAGAAGCGTAATAATTATAAAAAGTCAGAAACTAGACAACTGTCACAGGAAGTAAAAGACAGAGTGAGAAAATGGGAACGAGTAACCAATGGCATTGCAGTATTAAGTAGACAGACTTAACAGGAGGATAAGAAGCAAATACTCCCTGCTTTAAGTAGTGCTTCAATATACAAATGTATCCATCACTGTCATTGTTATTGTGTGCTCTTCGTAAACTCAAAGTATGGCTGCAGCAGTCTTTATTTAATATTAAAGACCCGCGTTCAATGGAATGAAACACCATTTTCTGGGGGATACCCCGGAGGCTTCCCACAGCTATCCAGGCTCATGTGTACTTATTTAGTTTTCTGGCATCAGTCAAAGTATATGGAGTTCTGCCTACCGGGGACCACGGCCACAACTTTGCCTCCTCGGAGAGGCGCGACGAGCAATGGCCTATAGAAACCCCGTGTGGTTGGAAGGATTCTATGTCTGCCATCGACCGGGTCTGTCATCCAAAAAGGTAGGTGTTTCAAAACAAACCCCTATACTGGCAAAAATTGCTACCGAAATTCGAACGAGTGGATAGAACTCTAAACGAAAACTAGCAACTAACATGACATCACGTCACCGCGCCACCGTCTGCGCAACCCCCCCCCCTCCCTGGGAGGGGGAGCTCCAGACCCTCGCGCTAGCGACCCAACCCACAGTTCTTAGGCTGGATGTCAAAATAAGCGAAAATACCGCCAACCGGAGGGAGGGAGGGAGGGATGCCAGGGAGCCTCCGGGTTTCAGAGGCTTCCCGGCATAGACAATTAGCTGCAACTGCCGACCCAATGCAACGCAGGCCATACCAGGTCCAGAGACATTGACGAGGTAGCGAGCGGCCAGGACCCTGTTCGACCTCCAAAAACACTGTGCCCAAATGTCACAGGGTTTAAGTATTAGTAAAAAGTTCGGCGGGCTAGACTTAATAATCTTGCGGACAACCTGAGAGACCCAAGCCCAGGAACAGGGAAGAAGGGAAACCAGGTCAACCCAAAGCACATCCCCAACCACCGAAGCCGTGGTGCACAAATAACGGCGGAGAGCCGCAACCAGACACAGCACATGATGAACCCCTGGAATGACCAAGCATCAACAACCAAAGGACCACTTCGGAAAGCAGCAGTCTCATTCTTCGCCAGAAAAGAAGGAGACGGCTGCAACCGAACAAACCCACCACATGACCGAAAGAGCAGAAGCCCCTGCGCCGGAGGAGAGCATGAAGCTCCCAGACCCGACCCCCAGAGGCCAATGCCAACAGAAAAAAAAAGAGCCTTAGAAACACAATCCTGAACTGAAGGGGGACATCACCAAACCGAGGAGAAGAGAGAAAAGAGAGCACCCAGTCCAGCGACCAGGACGGCCCAGGAGGAGCATGAGCAGGCCGGAGGTGAAACAACGCACGAGACAGCTTAAGGAATGGGGCAGAAGTAATAACGCCAAATGCAAGCTGGAGCTGCTCCACCAGCCCCACACGATAAGAGGAGACAGTACTCACCTAATTGTACTCACCTAATTGTGCTTGCGGGGGTTGAGCTTTGGCTCTTTGGTCCCGCCTCTCAACTGTCAATCAACTGGTGTACAGATTCCTGAGCCTACTGGGCTCTATCATATCTACATTTGAAACTGTGTATGGAGTCAGCCTCCACCACATCACTTCCTAGTGCATTCCATTTATTAACTACTCTGACACTGAAAAAATTCTTTCTCACGTCTCTGTGACTCATCTGGGTACTAAGTTTCCACCTGTCCCCCCTTGTTCATGTCCCACCCGTGCTGAAGAGTTTGTCTTTGTCCACCCTGTCAATTCCCCTGAGAATTTTGTAGGTGGTTATCATGTCTCCCCTTACTCTTCTGTTTTCCAGGGATGTGAGGTTCAGCTCCTTTAGCCTTTCCTCGTAGCTCAATCCTCTCAGTTCCGGGACAAGCCTGGTGGCATACCGCTGAATCTTCTCTAACTTTGTC
Organism: Procambarus virginalis; assembly: GCA_020271785.1. Classification (NCBI taxonomy): domain Eukaryota; kingdom Metazoa; phylum Arthropoda; class Malacostraca; order Decapoda; family Cambaridae; genus Procambarus; species Procambarus virginalis. The sequence continues at coordinate 11,652,069 of WNGS01021324.1, forward strand.
TTGTGTTTAACTAGGTATGGACTCCAGGCTGGAACTGCATACTCCAGGATTGGTCTTACATAAGTGGTATACAGGGTTCTGAAAGATTCCTTACACAAGTTTCTAAAGGCAGTTCTTATGTTGGCCAGTCTAGCATATGCTGCTGATGATATTCTTTTGATGTGGGCCTCTGGGGACAGGTTCGGTGTGATATCAACCCCCAGATTTTTCTCTCTATTTGACTCTTGCAGGATTTCACCTCCCAGATGATACCTTGTGTTCAGCCTCCTGCTCCTTCGCCTAATTTCATCACCTTACACTTTCCCGAGTTGAACTTTAGCAGCCATTTTCTAGACCATTCCTCCAGTTTATCCAGGTCATCCTGTAGTCTCTGTCTATCTTCATTCGTCTTGATTCTTCTCATAATTTTTGCATCATCAGCAAACATGAGAGGAACGAGTCTATACCCTTTGAAGATCGNTTACTTCAACACATTCCTGCACCTCTTGCATGGACACACCAACCCTGCACAAGGACCACACATCATTCTTATTTTGTATATATTCTTATACAATTATACTTTTCACCATATACATAATTTGTACTGTAATATATTAAATACTGAGTGCTTTAGTAACTTTAATATACATTATGTTCTACAGCTCATGATTTTGTACCAATAGATTATGTAGTTGTTAACTAGTGAAACTCTCAAGCTCTGAGAGCAAAAATGTCTGGTATAGAAGGTTCAGATTCCATCAACAATAGTAATGCAGAAGCGTAATAATTATAAAAAGTCAGAAACTAGACAACTGTCACAGGAAGTAAAAGACAGAGTGAGAAAATGGGAACGAGTAACCAATGGCATTGCAGTATTAAGTAGACAGACTTAACAGGAGGATAAGAAGCAAATACTCCCTGCTTTAAGTAGTGCTTCAATATACAAATGTATCCATCACTGTCATTGTTATTGTGTGCTCTTCGTAAACTCAAAGTATGGCTGCAGCAGTCTTTATTTAATATTAAAGACCCGCGTTCAATGGAATGAAACACCATTTTCTGGGGGATACCCCGGAGGCTTCCCACAGCTATCCAGGCTCATGTGTACTTATTTAGTTTTCTGGCATCAGTCAAAGTATATGGAGTTCTGCCTACCGGGGACCACGGCCACAACTTTGCCTCCTCGGAGAGGCGCGACGAGCAATGGCCTATAGAAACCCCGTGTGGTTGGAAGGATTCTATGTCTGCCATCGACCGGTCTGTCATCCAAAAAGGTAGGTGTTTCAAAACAAACCCCTATACTGGCAAAAATTGCTACCGAAATTCGAACGAGTGGATAGAACTCTAAACGAAAACTAGCAACTAACATGACATCACGTCACCGCGCCACCGTCTGCGCAACCCCCCCCCCCTCCCTGGGAGGGGGAGCTCCAGACCCTCGCGCTAGCGACCCAACCCACAGTTCTTAGGCTGGATGTCAAAATAAGCGAAAATACCGCCAACCGGAGGGAGGGAGGGAGGGATGCCAGGGAGCCTCCGGGTTTCAGAGGCTTCCCGGCATAGACAATTAGCTGCAACTGCCGACCCAATGCAACGCAGGCCATACCAGGTCCAGAGACATTGACGAGGTAGCGAGCGGCCAGGACCCTGTTCGACCTCCAAAAACACTGTGCCCAAATGTCACAGGGTTTAAGTATTAGTAAAAAGTTCGGCGGGCTAGACTTAATAATCTTGCGGACAACCTGAGAGACCCAAGCCCAGGAACAGGGAAGAAGGGAAACCAGGTCAACCCAAAGCACATCCCCAACCACCGAAGCCGTGGTGCACAAATAACGGCGGAGAGCCGCAACCAGACACAGCACATGATGAACCCCTGGAATGACCAAGCATCAACAACCAAAGGACCACTTCGGAAAGCAGCAGTCTCATTCTTCGCCAGAAAAGAAGGAGACGGCTGCAACCGAACAAACCCACCACATGACCGAAAGAGCAGAAGCCCCTGCGCCGGAGGAGAGCATGAAGCTCCCAGACCCGACCCCCAGAGGCCAATGCCAACAGGAAAAAAAAGAGCCTTAGAAACACAATCCTGAACTGAAGGGGGACATCACCAAACCGAGGAGAAGAGAGAAAAGAGAGCACCCAGTCCAGCGACCAGGACGGCCCAGGAGGAGCATGAGCAGGCCGGAGGTGAAACAACGCACGAGACAGCTTAAGGAATGGGGCAGAAGTAATAACGCCAAATGCAAGCTGGAGCTGCTCCACCAGCCCCACACGATAAGAGGAGACAGTACTCACCTAATTGTACTCACCTAATTGTGCTTGCGGGGGTTGAGCTTTGGCTCTTTGGTCCCGCCTCTCAACTGTCAATCAACTGGTGTACAGATTCCTGAGCCTACTGGGCTCTATCATATCTACATTTGAAACTGTGTATGGAGTCAGCCTCCACCACATCACTTCCTAGTGCATTCCATTTATTAACTACTCTGACACTGAAAAAATTCTTTCTCACGTCTCTGTGACTCATCTGGGTACTAAGTTTCCACCTGTCCCCCTTGTTCATGTCCCACCCGTGCTGAAGAGTTTGTCTTTGTCCACCCTGTCAATTCCCCTGAGAATTTTGTAGGTGGTTATCATGTCTCCCCTTACTCTTCTGTTTTCCAGGGATGTGAGGTTCAGCTCCTTTAGCCTTTCCTCGTAGCTCAATCCTCTCAGTTCCGGGACAAGCCTGGTGGCATACCGCTGAATCTTCTCTAACTTTGTCTTGTGTTTAACTAGGTATGGACTCCAGGCTGGAACTGCATACTCCAGGATTGGTCTTACATAAGTGGTATACAGGGTTCTGAAAGATTCCTTACACAAGTTTCTAAAGGCAGTTCTTATGTTGGCCAGTCTAGCATATGCTGCTGATGATATTCTTTTGATGTGGGCCTCTGGGGACAGGTTCGGTGTGATATCAACCCCCAGATTTTTCTCTCTATTTGACTCTTGCAGGATTTCACCTCCCAGATGATACCTTGTGTTCAGCCTCCTGCTCCCTTCGCCTAATTTCATCACCTTACACTTTCCCGAGTTGAACTTTAGCAGCCATTTTCTAGACCATTCCTCCAGTTTATCCAGGTCATCCTGTAGTCTCTGTCTATCTTCATCCGTCTTGATTCTTCTCATAATTTTTGCATCATCAGCAAACATTGAGAGGAACGAGTCTATACCCTTTGGAAGATCGTTCACATATATTAGAAACAGGATGGGTCCAAGTACTGAGCCCTGTGGGACTCCACTGGTGACATCTCGCCACTCTGATGTCTCCCCCCCTCACCCACAGTATTCTGCATAAGATGACAGTCCTGGAGCAACCATGAAAGAAAGGACAAAACAAACCCTATCAGAGACCGAAGAACACCTACACAGTGATAGGAAAAACTGGAAGGACTGCCAGGAAACTTCATGCTGCCGCCGAGACGAAGCACGCAGGTGGGAGACCAACAACGAAGCCATCTGTGCCCCATACAAGTGATGATAGAATCAAGTTAAAACTCGGGTCCAGATGCAAAGACTCGAGAAGAATGAACCAGCCTTGTACCAAGCTGGACCGATCTGCTGAAAGAGGCAAGGGGCCATGAGGACTACTCTCCCTGGGGAAGGACTCCAACCGAGCCAGAACCCAAAGCAACAGCTGGACCAGGGGGAAAGAGTACAGGTAACTCCACCTCAACCAGTCCTGCCGAAAGGCATCCACCACAAACGCCTCACAGGTGGGGAAGGGCACCACATAGAATGAGAGACGCCGAGACCACGCCGACGGGAAGATGTCCATGTCTGGGAATCCATACGTCGGCAGAGCCAACGAAACGAGTCAGCGACGACCGGCCATTTCGTAAAGAGAAGAATGAACCAAGACGGGACTGCCAGGACGTTGGACACTCCCCAGACATGAACCATATGGAGAGCCAAACCCCGAGAAACCAGCAGATGAGCCACTCGAAGGGACCAACCCCCCAAGAGGCCAGGACCGAAGAGAACTCCCATGGTTCCGGCAATGAACCACCGAAGAACAGTCCAAATGGAGCCGGATGGTAAAGCCCCGAGTGACCCGAACCCTCCGAAGCGCAAACCAGACTGCCGCAAACTCCTGAAGTGCTGTGAGCCCGATGGAAGGACGGACCCCACCGTCTCCAGCTGGCCTGGTGAGCACTGGTCACAAAGCCCCAGCCGAGAGACAACCCATCAGTGAATACATCGAGGGAAGGCTCGAGGAGGCGCCATGGCGCCCGAAAATGCTGAAGAGGAAGCCGGCGACGCAGCACCGACACAAGGCCCTCGGAGGACGAACCCAACGATCGGGAGAGAGGCGGAAGGGGCGTCCCTGAAGGAACCAAAACAGACATCAAAGCCAAAACCGACTCGGCGGGTAGAACAGTACGGCAAATTTCAGACTCCAGCACAACTGCTCGAGCAACCACCGAGCGACCTGTGACCCCCTCAGAAACAGCCAAAGGAGGGACTGCAGCCACAGCAATGCCTCTGGAGGGAGAGACAAAGAAGCAGTCCAAGAGTCCCAAATAAGACCTAGCCAAGTCCGAACCCGGGACGGAACCAGATGGAGTGTCCTGCAGTTCACCAGGAACCCGAACCCGACGAGCTGGAAAGAACCACACCCCTGGCGAGCAGACAAGCGGACCGACTAGGAGCCCACACCAGCCAGTCGTCGAGGTAGGCCAGAAACCGAATCCCGAGCAGACCCAGACAGGTCACCAAGATCCGGTAAAGGTGCATTAATACACGAGGTGCCAATTACAAACTAGAGAAAGCAACAAAAGCGGCAAGCCTGAAGCCCCACCACCAACTGTGCCAGTCCCAGAACCCTGGAGAGGAACGTGCCAAGAAGTGACCCGGAGGTCCAGGGACACCATCCAGGCACCCGGCCCTAACAGAAGCCAGACCAGAGAAAACGGTCATCCGAAGAGGAGCAAAGAATCCAGGGCGCAGACTGGACAAGTCCAGAAGAATCGCAGATCCGCAAAGTGTTGTGTCGGCATAGGAAAAGGCAGGAACCCCGGAAGGATGAGACAGATCGACCACGTCCAAATGCACCCACACCAAGATGACATGATGAAGCGCAGGGGAAGAAGCCCACCCCGCCAGCGCGCGAATCCCCCAAAAGGGAAAGGAGCCGCCCGAATCCACCAGAGGCCAGAAAACAACCAAAAAATGCCCACGAACTGCGGAACCAAGCGCGAGCCAACAGAGTAAGCCGCATCGTCAACAGCGAATGGATCGGAGCCCCTTCTGAATGAAAATGTATATACTGTATATACATATGAAAATAAAATTAAAATAAAAAAAGAAAAGAAAGAGACAAGCTGTTGACCAGTGGGCAAAGAGACCATGCTGGGCAGACTAAGAAGGCACCAAGAGAGCACAAAAACCGCACCAAAAGGCCCACCTCGACAACAAAAACAAAGGCCCAAGTACGGCCACAACATGTGCCAAGACTCAAAAAGATCAGCCTGAAAGCCAGGAAGACCCCCGAACCCCAGAAGGCAGAACCAAGTCACACACGAGGTAACTAAAAGCCTCCTGAACCCCAAGCCCAAGAGGAAGAAATCTCCGGAACGAAACCAAAGATCCCAAAGGAACCCGGAATCAAACCCGGGGAAGCCCAAACCACCACATTTGCCGGCAGAAATACTCCACAGAAAAGACAAAGCACAGCACCCAGGCAGAACCCCCAGTGAAACGGCCAAAACGGACCCAAAACTGAGGGACACAAGGTGTGGGAGCAAGCACAAACAGACAGGGACACCGAGCCCAAACCACAGGGCCCAGACCAAAACAGACAGAAAACGCTAAAACCGGTGTAAAAACCAACACCCAAGTGTTCCAGAGGAACAGAAGGGCAGCACACCCCCAGAAAAGGCAAAGAAATGGCAACAGGAGGATAAAACCCCTGAAAGAGGTGAAAAAAAAAAAACATGAGCTCGCACACCAGGCACAGGTAAACAAAGCGCAGTGCTGCCCCGGTGGCCAGGCGGGGAAGTAACCGTAGAAAGAAAATGGCCACCAGAACAAGGAGCCGCAACCGACACAAGAGATCCGAAAACAGGCCAGCAAATGTGAGAAGTAAGCAAACAAGAGGGACGAAAAGCCCTGCCAGAAGTAGAAAACCCAGGCAGGGGCAAACAGCCCCAGAGCTGCTAGCAGGCATCCCCCACAGCCCCAGGAACTTGCAACAGAGGCCCCGGGGCAGAGCCATCCTCCACGCCCTCTGCCCTTAAAGAAAAGCAAGAGTCCAGGGGAAAGGCAGCAAAGAAAGGGGCCACTGGTAAGACCCAGAAGCCTCAGCAGGAGGAACAGGCTAAAAAATCTCCGTCCCCAACCCGAACAGGGCAGCCCCGAATCCGCCCTAGTCTCGGCACCACTAAACCCGAAACCCGCAAACCGCAAACAGTCAGGAGTAGAGAACAGTAAGGGGAAAGGGGCGTACAACACCTAACCAAAACGGGGCGGCCCTGGGGCATCCGGGTGGGAAACCAATTTAGCACGTTGCAGCAACCTAACCAAGCATGCAGATGCCGCCTGTACTCTGAACAGTAAGGACATCAGAAGAGCACTGGAAAACAAGCAGAGAACACAACTTGCATGACTCCAGGTCAAGATGTTAGTGACCCAACAGGCAGCATGACGGTGGTAAAAGAGGCGACTGTCACCCTGAGACAAGGGCACAGCAACCAAAGAACCTGCACAAGACGGGTTGGAACCAGGAAGACACATCCAGTGGTCCACCGAGGCCCGACAGGGTTTTCTAGGGCCCTTAGGGTGTCGATTACGGGAAGCCCAGGCAAGGTGTCGCTAACCGGTTAACACCCAAATCTAACAAGGGTAAGATGCTAACACTGAAAACCCCTGCGATGTGTACAATCACGAGGGCCTAGCAGAGCGCCACCAAACAATACCAGTGGAACTATAGCCACACTAGGCAAACCCCCCACCAGGCAAATAAAAAAAAAATTACACCGTTCCCAGAGGCAACAGGATCCGGTCGCCGCGTAGGTAGCAGGTCGTGCAACACCTTGACACCCTAACCAGCACAATACCAGTTGCTACCCAAGGTCAAACAAGGGCCCCAAGCCCCATCTGGCCCCGAAGGGCGAAGCAAATGCTGAGCAGCAAGAACCCCTACAGGAATGGGTCCCGAACGTCCCAGGGAAGATAAACCTGACACGCAAAGGCAGTACTCACAGGGCGCTTAGGGAAGGAAGCCCCCAAGTGCATGCAGCCCCGGTACTCACGAAGAAAACCTGGCCACTACAAAACACAAAAACACAGCAGTGAGAGCCAAGGAGGCAAACAACGCCTAGGAAACTGAGGCCAAAGGAGCATCTGTCCCAGGTGACATTAGCTTACGAACTGGAGTGCTATGCAGCCGGCGCAGTGAAGTCCAGGCCCCCCCCCCCTTTCCCCTCTCGGGAAGGGGAGGGCTGCGCAGATGAGCGGCATGGCAGTAGTGTGTTACGTTTACTTGTTTGCTTCTTTGCTTGTTTCATTGAGATTGAAGGGAGTTAGTTCTACCTCTCTGTTCGGTTTTTGTTGTTAGTTTCTTACCATGTGGGGTTTGTTTAGTTATGCCTACCTTTCTGGGTGCCTAACCCAGGTCAATGGCAGATAAGGAAAACCCCCAACCCCAACCACAGGAGGGGTTTTCCAGGGCCATTGCTCTCTGAAACTTCTCTGAAGGGGCCAGGTTTTGGCTCATGGTCCCTGGTAGGTCTGAACTCCATAGTTAATGTCCCAGTCTAATATAAAATACATTAGCCCGATAAGCTCCAGGGAGCCGTAGGGGGTTCCCCTTAGAAAACCACGAGAACGCATCCTGCAGGAGCAGCGCGAAGAGCTTCAACAATGTAGAAAACGCATGCACCGCCGAGGACAACGCCCCAGACCCAGAGGCGGCCCTGAGCTCCCCCACATCCAACTCGAGCCAATCCGGAGACAGCTCAAGGAAGAAGAAGAAACGCAGGGCCGAAGCCAACAGGCCCCGAATACGCAAATCCTCAGTGATCAAGGCAGCCGAAAGGGAAGGAACCTGCACATGAAGCTGCATCACGCCCACATCCCGCGGAAGGGCACAGGCAAACGCATTGAGATGCTCAAAGTCACCCCCCAGGAAAACCTGCAACGCCGTTTGAGCCTCCCTCTACTAAAGCGAGCGGGACCGACAGAATGTGTGCCAAGCTTCCAACGAAAAGAGCGGGCAGTCTGTCAACCAGGACGACTCCGAAACCTCGTAATGAACCCAATACGGACGCAAAGATCCATACACGAAGGAAAGTGGATCCATCATGAAAGCATAGTTCTGTCCACTCGTTCGGCTTCGTTCACCAGTATGGGGGTTGGTTTTGGGACGCCTACCTTTCTGGATGACAAACCAGGTCGATGGCAGACAGAATGCTTCCAACCACACGGGGTTTCTATAGGCCATTGCTCCTTGCGTCTCTCTGAGGGGGCCAGGTTCTGGCCGTGGTCCCCGGTAGGCAGAACTCCATGCACTTTGATGCCAGAAAGCTAAGTAAGTACATATCAGCCTGGATAGCTCCGGGGAGCTGGCGGGGCTCCCCCCAGAAAAATTCTTTATATGTTTAAGTCTTTCAATTCTGCAGACTCTCCTAGCACTTTTGCTGATTATCTGTTGATAATTCCAGAAATTTTAATTCAAGTAGACATATCGTCTCCAAATTGACATATTGACGAGAAATCTAGTGTTGAATTTGTATTATAATTAGAATGATTATGTTGAGGAACTTCATCTGGTAAAAGTTAATTTACTCATGCATGTGATTAATGTTTGAGGGGATTACTAACCAAGTTAATTCCTTCCTTAACATATATTGTATATAGATAGAAATTATAGACTAAACTAATGTAAAAAAACAGCATTAAATGTAATGAAACGCCATTTTCTGAGCAAGACCTGGTGGCTCCCCAGAGCTATCGGACTGATATATGCTGTATTAGTCTGAGGCATCAATCATTGGAGTTCAGCCTACTAGGGACCACAAGCCAGAACCTGGCCCCCTCAGAGAGGCACAGGGAGCAATGGCACATGGAAACCCTCATGTGTTTGGGAGCATTCCATGTCTGCCATCGACCAGGGTTAGGCACCCAGAAAGGTAGGCATCACAAAACAGACCTCACTTGGTAAGAAATTGCAACCGAAGACTGAACAGAGAGGCAGAACTCCCTAAAACTTAAAGAAACAAGCAAATAAGCAAACGTCATACACCACCGCTGCACTGCTTATCCGCACAACCCTCCCCTTCCCGGGAGGGGAAGCCCCAGATCCTCCGCACCGGCTACTCACACCTCAGTTCGGAGGCTAAGCATCAAAAGAAACAAAACCACCAACCGGAGAGAAGGAGGGAGGGAGGGTGCCAGGGAGCCTCCGGGGCTAACCCAGAAAATGGTGTTTCATTACATTCAATGCTGGTTTTCTGTAGGGGAGCCTCTCCAGCTCCCTGGAACTACCTAACAAAAGACAAGTAAAAGAGGGACTTACCCGGGAGGCAGTCGCCATGCGCACATCAACTCTAAGTTGAGACAACTGGCTGCAACCTGCAACCCAAAGCCACACACGAACGACTGGGACCAGGAATACTGACCAGATAATGGGCGACCAGGACCCTGTTCGACCTACAAAACCCCCATGTGCAAATGTCAGCCCAAGACATGTTGCCGAACTCGGCAGCTAAAGCAGCAAACTTACGAACGTCATGGGCACTAGGGTAGACCGCAGGCTGGCAAGACTTAACACTTTCAGCTCGCAGTGACAGATATTGAGCTTATAATTAACTCTATGGATGTCCGGCGGAGATGCATTTTGCATCCAAAATTCAAATATTTGTTAAAATTCCATTTATTGTTCGATTATTATGGGACTAGTTTAAAATGCGTGCCTTCATATTGCGAACAATTTGATACCAAAATGAACAATGTAGCACGGAAAGTGAGGTCAGAACACTGGAAAGAGTAAAGTATATACATTTTAGTGTGGGTGCATGTGGGAGTTTTTACTCTTTCCAGTTTTCTTATCTCAATTTTTGTGTTACGTCGTTCATTCTGGTAACAAATTGTTCGCAATCAAAGACGCACATTTTAAAACTAATCCCATAATGATCAGGGAAAAATTTATTTTTAATGGATATTTTAATTTTGGACTTGGCATGCGTCCTCACCCAGACTGAGTACAGTACAGTATATTCATATACAGACGCATTATGAGTTATTGGCCAGGCAAAGTGTTAATTGGATCCCTCCTGAGCCAGAGCTCATAATGCCCACCTAAGATTTATATCACTTGCTCAGCTCTTGTTAATCTCATCCCCTTCACCTGTGACAAGTACCTTGACAAATGGTTCTGTCAAGAAAATTAGGTGAAGAAGACAGTGACAAGTAACTCAACCTAGCACTTTAGTGCCAGCTCGCTATGAGACAAGAGGGAGCAATATCTGTATACCCCTGGAAGGCAGTAATTAAAACCAGGAAACACATACCAATTACTGCTGTGTTAACTATTATTTAAGAGTCAAAATTGCTTTTTCATGGTAACACCAGTTACTAAAATCGTACAGTATCGGCAGAACTGGCAATAGTTCTAGAGTGGTCTTTGTTTCAATCCCACTTGAAACAAAGACCACTCTAGCAAGCTCGGAAAAGAAGGAGACAAAAATGGAATGCACAAGACAATTCAAGAGACTGGCTCAGTAAGTAATATTTCACTGCTCAACACCCTCTTTCTGAGCCAGTGTCCACAGATGCTCCCAGAGTCAACTCCTCGCATTGGACAAAACTGCCAAGACTATGGTAACAAAAGAGACAGAAGGCATCTATTTGAGCCAAACCAGAGAGAGCAACAACTGGTGAGTACAAGTGAACACTGTAGTGTCCATCAGGTCATCTCATGCTCATGACAAAAGGAGGCAAACAATCGTTGCCTTCGAGGTAAACACCTAATCCATGATGTCCCTGACTGCCATCAGATGGCAGCCCAGGCCACACATTCAAAGTGTATACAGTACAGAGCACCACTTGGTTCCCGAACTTTAGTTATCCGAAACTTCCAGTTTCCCGATTGGGGTTGGGGAGTCACGCTACACGAACTAAGTTCGGGTAGGAAGTAGTCTGCCAAGCTTCACGCCGGACGATGTTGGGGTTACCTTACACGAACCAAGTTCGGGTGAGGAAGCAGTCTGCCAAGCGTCGCGCTGGCCCGTGGTGGTTTGATGGTTTAGTTTGCCCACTGACCGTGTCGGGCGCCACCACTCTGGTGCCTGCTACCCCTGTGACGTGACAGATTCACGGCCTATTGTTCCCATTGTTTGAATTTGTCACGAGACTGGAGTGCTCATTCCGTGACTTTGCTTTACATATCAGCACAATCGAGGAACATCCGTGCACCATGTCGACTCCAAATGCATGCATTGTGTCAGTGAAAGCATCTACAAGCGGGTTACGCAAAAGAAAGAGGTCAGTGATGACATTTGAGAAGAAAGTTGAAATAATTAAGGTGGAGAGCGGTGTCCCGAGAAGTGTCGTGTGCGCTGAATATGGCAATAGTAAAAGTACTGTTTTTATCTTGTTAAGGCTAAACCTATCATTTTTTACTATTTCTCTAGAAGTGAAAGTGATAAGGCAATACGAAATAGAAAGGTAGTAGGTAAAGCAAAGGTGGAGTGTTGATAACGCTGTGTGGGAGTGGTACAGACACGTGAGGTGACGAAGAAGCCAGTGGCAGGCTGGCTGCTCGTGGAAAAGGCTCGTGAATTTCACCAAGCAATGAAAATTACTCAAAAGTTACAGCGAGTATAAAACTAAGGACATGATGAGTCAGTACAATTTGTATATGAAGTTTTTAAAAACGAGAGCCAAGGGAATGAAACAAATGTCAATTACAGAGCCTTTTGCAATGGCTTCCAAGAAAGCTCGCACTGCATCACCTGCACCTGACTCATCGCATGTTGACTCAGTCAACCCAAAAACTTCAGTCAACCCAACACCATCAACATCCACCTCTTCCATGTAAATAACTATGCTTCATCAACATCGATCATCAACATAAGCGGATCAGGACTTCAATTATTGGCGAGTACAAACAAAATACCACATTTTAAGCTATGAACCTGTCGATTTTTCCCCTAGAGTTTTTTCATAAATTTTTCTATTTTTTTTCTCCATTTCTCATATACGAACTTACATGTTAACTGACGGGTCTCGTCCCCAAGGGGTTCGGAAACCAAGTGGTGCTCTGTATATTATGTGAATGTTCTAATATTTATAGTAAGAAAACATTCACAAAATTTTGAGATAAATACTGTCTCCACTCGATCATCCAGACTATATGGGAAGGACCCCCAGCCGGATTATCACATTTTTCGGATAATGGTACTTTTTCACCTACGAGTCCAAAAGTGACCATTTCCAACTATTTTTATACTACAAACAACATAATTTGCATTGCCTTGCCACATATAATTATTAAATATTCAACTAGAAACCTCAACTTAACTTGTTGGTGTTCGTCTTCTTGATTGATGCCACACATCTTGAAGTTAAGAATTCTTAACAATTTATGTAACCTATACTAACACAACACTAAAATTAACACTTAAAATTACTGTACAGGATATCTTGAGATGATTTCGGGGCTTTAGTGTCCCCGCGGCCCGGTCCTCGACCAGGCCTCCACCCCCAGGAAGCAGCCCGTGACAGCTGACTAACACCCAGGTACCTATTTTACTGCTAGGTAACAGGGGCATAGGGCGAAAGAAACTCTGCCCATTGTTTCTCGCCGGCGCCTGGGATCGAACCCAGGACCACAGAATCATAAGTCTAGCGTGCTGTCCGCTCGGCCGACCAGCTCCCGTTTTTACAGTTCATTAAGCAAAGTTAGTTTTCACTGCCAGCTGCTGAAGCCTCACTGGTTGAAGGCATTTGGGTTGCCTGTGAGGCCTCACTTGTTGAAGGTGCTTGCATGCGCCTCACTTGTTGCAGGCGCTTGGCTTGTCTCTGACGCCTGACTTATTGAAGGCGCTTGCTTGCGCCTCACTTGTTGAAGGCGCTTGCTTGCGCCTCACTTGTTGAAGGCGCTTGCTTGCGCCTCACTTGTTGAAGGCGCTTGCTTGCGCCTCACTTGTTGAAGGCGCTTGCTTGCGCCTCACTTGTTGAAGGCGCTTGCTTGCGCCTCACTTGTTGAAGGCGCTTGCTTGCGCCTCACTTGTTGAAGGCGCTTGCTTGCGCCTCACTTGTTGAAGGCGCTTGCTTGCGCCTCACTTGTTGAAGGCGCTTGCTTGCGCCTCACTTGTTGAAGGCGCTTGCTTGCGCCTCACTTGTTGAAGGCGCTTGCTTGCGCCTCACTTGTTGAAGGCGCTTGCTTGCGCCTCACTTGTTGAAGGCGCTTGCTTGCGCCTCACTTGTTGAAGGCGCTTGCTTGCGCCTCACTTGTTGAAGGCGCTTGCTTGCGCCTCACTTGTTGAAGGCGCTTGCTTGCGCCTCACTTGTTGAAGGCGCTTGCTTGCGCCTCACTTGTTGAAGGCGCTTGCTTGCGCCTCACTTGTTGAAGGCGCTTGCGTGCGCCTCACTTGTTGAAGGCGCTTGCTTGCGCCTCACTTGTTGAAGGCGCTTGATTGCGCCTCACTTGTTGAAGGCGCTTGCTTGCGCCTCACTTGTTGAAGGCGCTTGCTTGCGCCTCACTTGTTGAAGGCGCTTGCTTGCGCCTCACTTGTTGAAGGCGCTTGCTTGCGCCTCACTTGTTGAAGGCGCTTGCTTGCGCCTCACTTGTTGAAGGCGCTTGCTTGCGCCTCACTTGTTGAAGGCGCTTGCTTGCGCCTCACTTGTTGAAGGCGCTTGCTTGCGCCTCACTTGTTGAAAGTGCTTGGCTTGCCTGTGAAGCCTCACTTGTTGAAGGTATTTGGCTTGCCTGTGACGCCTCGCTTGTTGAAGGCGCTTGCTTGCGCCTCACTTGTTGAAGGCATTTGGCTGCCTGTGACACCTCACTGGTTGAACAACACGTAACTTGTCTTCAATTGCAAGAACAACCTTCTTCCTCTTAATTAACACCTCCAGAATGATTGATGCCACTACCAGACATAGTCTTGGCCAAAAATGTTTAAAGTTACTATGAAAATAAAAAAGTTATTTAAAAACATATTTCACTAATGGCGCAGCACTGTGTATAACACGAGGGACGGAGGCACATGGGTTGACCAGTGTTGGATGGGTCCACTTGGCGTGGGGCAGCTATAGCACGTTACGTAGGCTGCCAGGAGGAAAAAAGTCACAAAATTTTTGAAGGAAACTTCAGCCTGTGCACATTGCTTTTAGGAAACTTATTTATTTGTTATTACATAATTACAGTACTAGTACTTATTTCATTTGTTTTTAGCTATGATTAATTGTTTTAAAATTAATGGTAATTCCTGTACCCAGGTGGTCCCTCCCGACGCACCCCTCCCACCCTCCCAACACCACCCACCCACCCCACCCCCTCCTCCACCATGCGTCTAGAGCCACAGATGGGATTAATACGGTATGGCCGAATTTTCATCCGGCCAAACCAGCTTTTATCCGGTTCCTGTGGCCATTTTGGCCGGATATTGTGATAACTTTATCCGATCACAATTTTGGCCGTATAAGGACGTTTTCCGGATGTTTGAATCTCGGATAACCGCGGGGTTACAGTACACAAATTAACCCTTAAGCTGCTAAGGGGTCCTGAGGAGATTTACACCCCTGTGCGCAAGAAAAAAAATTCCTAAAAAATTATTTCGTCTCCTAAAAATGTTAATTTGTGTTCCCTGAGCACGGGAAAAATAACAAAAAAATCGTAGGTGACATATTTTGGGCACAATAGGCCGAGGAAGTCTAGCAAAATGTGGGCGTTGACAGAGCAACAACGTTGACAGGTATCAACCAGGTATCAACCAGAGCGGTCGTCAGAGCCGGTCAGTGTCACCCGAGCTGACAAGTGGGAGTTGCCACAAAGATATTATTAACTAATTATTTCAATGTCTGATTTTTTCTTAGTTTTTTGCAGTAATATTATTCAATAGTGTGTATTGTGATATATTTATGTAAGAAAAGGGATGAATCATCGCTATACTCAAAAGTATGGCGTGCATATTAGTGAATCAATTATGCTCATAAAACAATAAACAAATAGTTTTGCTGTTATTACACTCTATACACAGGTTATATATAAGTATCTGCATGTTTTGTTCACCATAATGAACCACTTAGTTTGTATTGAGAGTCGAAAAGCAATGAGGAGTGACCGCCACACACACAGCCAGCCACTCGTTGCCACTCCCTCAACAACGCCTCACTCGCCCACTTTCTCCTCCCATCATCCTGTTTTTTATTTTATTCACTATATACAGATGTTATATACAAGTATCTAGATGTTTTGTTCAACACAACTGTACAACTAAGCTGATATAGTTAGTTCAGGCACCAAGAGTCGTCGCTATACACAGTCAGCTGGCGGTTGCCTCCCTCACTCATTCAAGGTCACACGTGCTAAATTTCTCCCCCAACTATACTGTTTGCAGTGTTATTACACTATATACACACATTATATATAAGTATCTACATGTTGTATTCACCGTAACTGTACACCTAAGCTTGTACGGTTCCCAAAGAGCACAGTGGCCACATGCTCCACACAGCCAGACAAATCATGCAGACAACGCCATCTCCGTCACCTAAATGGCTCTTCCCAACATAATCCCTTTGCTGTTATTACACTAATACACACATTATATATAAGTATCTACATTTGTGTTCACTATAGAGAATCACTGAGCTGGTATGGTGAATGCAGACAATAACAGGTGGCCACACAGTCAGTAAACGATGCTATCTCCCTCCGTCCCTCAGCATCACTCCTCCCACAGCGCTAATTATCACAACAATCCAGCTATTATCACAATCCTGGTAATTTTTATCAGTCAAGGGTCATCTGTAATACTATCATTGCTAAATAATAGCAGTTATATATTTATTTTGACATTTTTCAGCGATGCTGTGGTCACAAGCCAAACAGCAATGCTGTTCACTCATGCTGCATGTGCCAGCCTTGGTTGCTCCCACAGTACTGTGACTCACACCGGAGAATATTGCCCATGATTTTTTTTAAACATGGAGTCTGTTTACAAGAGCCCTGAGGAAGCTAATGTGAACCCCGTGTAGCTGCTGGCCATTTGAATCGTGCCTGGCACCCTACGGCGTATATATACGCCATGCGCACCGTGGGACATGTTACTCATGGCGTATATATACGCCATGCGCAGTTTAAGGGTTAAAACCTTGATAATCGAGTCCAAATTACTGTAGTGAAGAAAACCACAGTTCCATTGTATGTGAAAAAAACAGAAAAAAAGAAGTTCACTCACTGTTCCTGAGATTTGTGTTCTTAATGAAGATATCACATTTCTTTCTAAAGTCGTCAAAGCCCTCTAAATGTTGGGTGGCTGCAATGGTCTTGTGAGCAGTTGCAACAGTGAGTGTGGAGGGGAGGCAGCAGGAGTACAGGTAGTGCAGGATGGTCTCCAGGGCTGCATCATCCACGCCACACAGGGATGACCACTCTATACTCGGCATGCTCGACTCCAAAACTATGCTGTGCACCTCAAACTGACGAATGGAAAATAAATTAAAATATTTATTACCTGGCAAAGAAATATATACAGTATCTCACGAATTTGTCCCAATTGGCTAAAAATAGCCAGCCCGTCCTCCAAAAATGGGGTGGTAAATGTAAGAAGACAAATAAGTGCAATTATGTACTATTCATAGCAGTTAGGAATTGTACTTATTTTCACTTGGTATTAAATCGTACTGTCAAATATATTGTGAATATTTGAGTTTACCTGAAAAACTGAATAGAAAACCACAACCTCACCTAACCGTCTTAGTTTTTAAGATAATAATTTTATTGCTTCTAATTACAATTAGTACTTAACCTATAGCTATATTGATATTACAGTTTTATAAAACTAATAAAACAAAACTAAAATATATCAATAAATTGTAAAGTAACTCAGGATATTTTAAAATTTTGTATAAAATCTATATTGTTTAATAAACCTGAAAAAGAAATTCCTGATATTTAAAACTTGTGTATTGCAAATTGAAAACTTCATCCTAAAATTCTGAGTGTCTTAACAGAAAACGAGGAGAATTAAATCGGGGGAGGGAGTTGGGTAAATGTTACAGCCCCATAAGTGCAATTATGCACTGTTTATGACAGTAAGAAAGTGTACTTATTACACTTAGTATTAAATCGTACTGTCAATTCGGAGGATGGGTTGAAATAGCAGTAAAACAAAACGTCCTAGAAGTGGTTGATTATTAAATACAAGGGATCTGTAATTGAAAGGAGGAGGAATTTGTGAATTAGAACAAATGAGAGAAGAATAAATTACTGAAGGAAAAGTTATTTTTGCAGTTGGAAGGTGTGGCAGCTAGAAGGTTAGACAAAGAAGTGGTACCAATGTGAGATGCTGCCATTGCTAAAGCACAAAAAATCAACAGTTAGAATAGTAGAACTAAATGCACTAAGATACATCTGTTATGTCAGAATAGAGCAATCAAGAAGTGAAATTGTGATGGAAAAATGTGAAATGCAAAAAGTCTGTAAATAATGTAGTGAGACCGAGCCGATTTTATCGAGACAGATTAGTTATGCTGAATAATTGTAATGATAATTGGGCGATAATTGTAAAGATGCACTGGCAGTGAGTTTGAGGGTAGAAAGAGGATAGGCCAAGAAGATGGACAGATGTGGTGAGTGCACATAAGGATATAGGGATGAAGTGTGCATAAAGCATCGAGAAACAGTGAGAACTATTTGTAGAGAAGTAAACTATGTAGAACCAGTTTAAGAAATAAATGGACAAATCAGAAAAAAAAGACTACCCTCACCTTTCTTCCTGACTTTGCAGTGATGATGATATCTGAGAAGTAGCCATCAGAAAGTGCTGGAAGGAGGGAATATGGAAGGTCTGGAGCAATCTCTGGAGTGCTCAGCTGAAAGAAATTAAGTGTAAACAAAATTAAAATTAATAATATACTATGTAAGTGTGTACAGTACTGCGACACAGCAAAATGTAAGCATAAAATGTACTGGTCTTACCTATGTTCTTACATCTATCAACACAATTTCCTAAATTTTCTCAACGACTCTTGATAGCTTATTTTTTTGGGGCTTTGAAATAAATGTGGCAGAATTAGTTTTGTCAAATTGCTCACATTTACTAGTTAAGAGCTTTGGCAATACAATTAATTTAATATTATAAGTAAAATGCAGTATAGTTTATACATTCAACAGCAAGTAAGATAGTTAACAAAATTAACTGTGTTTGCACCACTGATAAATAATGCTACTGTTTCAGTATTTACCGATACTTAATTTTGACACTACATAACATTATGACCTTCATAGCTTGGTAATATCAACTTTACATTACATTTGTGATGAATCATAAATTTGTTGTTTTGTTGGCAAAGGTTCCATGCAGTTGTTCCCACAGCCAGAGCAAATGGTCCAAGACACAATTCAGTTAAGCTTTAGTTCATTTATCACCCCCAACATGGCAAAGTAGTCTGCAAGTGATCTTCTCGGGTATTTGACACAAGGGAACAGTGGAAAGTACATCTTTATCTATTAACTAATGATCACTGCTCAATGGTGTGATTTTAATGTCTGCCAGTCGGCCCCAGACTTTTTCTGTCCATACCTGGGCCTGCTTTTGGCAGGGTTGTGAATATCTCTGGCTTGCCCTGGTAGTCTTTGGGCAGGGCATTCCCAATGCTTTGAATGACATTCCTTTGAAAAGAATGTCTCCTTTCCTTGGCTGTTTTTGGTTTGTAATAGGTGGAAAGCTTCCGTGCATGTTTGTTTATTATTAAAATACTAATAGAATCACTGTATTATTCATGCACTGCAGGATTTTCTGGCTGGGTTTATCCATTACCTTTCTTTAGTAACAGTATTTCCAAGCCCCCATTGGCATTTCAATGGGCACCTACAATACTTCTTACTTGCCAAGGTGGTGTGATAGGTTGACTAGAGCCCAGCATGTTTATTGTAACTTGGGTTGTATCAAGCATCAGGCTCTGAGCTTGGGGAAGCAACCGAGAGACTCACTCTGAAAATAACATTTTATTGTGCTCAAAACACTTCAATTTTTAATAACAAACTTTTTAAACGCTTTTCCAAGTTGTTTCTTATTTTTAGCATAAACTGCACCGTATACCTAATTTGTTTTTTTCCTGCTACAGTAGCACATTCACTTTTAGCATTTCACAATGGCACAATTTTTTTTACCAAAGTCAACAATGACTATGTGGAAGGTATTTAAACATTTCAGGAATTCCACGTACAGTACTGCAAAGGACATCAAGCAGTTTTCCATCAACCAGTTAATGAGCAGCCTTGATCTAAGCTGGGTCAGGTGGACAGGAAGATAAGGCCATCTGACAACAGCATCTGGGGGTCTCAACATGGCTCAGCCAGAAGCAACACCTCTAATTTACCACACACCTAGCCATTCCACCCGATGGATTTGGTTACAATCACCGCTCACCATCTCTGCCGCCACCTGCACTCGACAGTCTCAATTTATGACTTGCCTGATTACGCTGCTACACAACATATACCACACAACAATCACTGCTGTAACCATTCATATTAAATATACATCTAGTTACCTTATTAGGTTTTTATTTTCCAAACTTGCCATAATTTTACACTGCTTTAGCCGTTTCTTGTCATCTAACACAAGTACAGTACACGTTTGCTACCCAATCCCACTAAACTAGATGTTTCATAACCTAACAAACTCACATACAGTATCTCCTCCTCTCAACCTTCAACATGAGGTACAAAAAACTCACGTTTCATATACACGTATTGACTCATGCACTGCATTTTGTGCACGTACACTTCAAATTAACATCTATACACTCACAGAAAAACCACTCACACAATTACATAGTGCATAACTGTTTTTCTAAATCCTAAATTTTTCTTACCCAACAGGATAGGTCTATGAAGCATAGTAGTAAAACAAACATTATTTATACAACACCTTACCAATTTTATTTTATAACATGACTAATTCACTGTCATTCTGCAAGCCATTCTCACATCCTCGACCTTCCTCATCCACACCCCCTCAACCTCCCTCATCCACACACCCTCGACCTCCCTCATCCTCACACCCTCGACCTCCCTCATCCTCACACCCTCGACCTCCCCTCGTCCTCACACCCAATCTTTACAGCCTGAAACAAAACCTGACTCACCTTCTCACACTGCAGCATGAACCATCCATCATACGTCAACAACATCAGGTCTCGTGACATCACCGGTTGGTCAAGCTATAAGAAAAACAAAAAGTGTTTTGAGTTAAAGTGAAAAGTTCCTTTCCAAATAGAATAATTTGAATGATCTCTAAAGTACCACCTACCCGCCGAAGCAGTAAATGCCAAAACTCTGCTCACGTTTAAAGTACAACTGGAAAAGATCGTCAAGGCAAATGGGGGGAACATTGGACAAGCCACCGGCTTCCTGTCTTCATCGAGGCCACTAGTGTTAGTGGCTCTCGGATAAACTCGGCTAGCTCCTCCTCCTGTGTCCATGTACAGGACCATGCACAATTTCTATGAAATTCTTATTATTCAGCTTGTAATGGGTTTTCATTCACTTGGAACATCAGAGCCTCAAACCCAGGACCTCAAAAACAATTACCTAACACTTTACTGTATCTACCTAACTGCTGTAATTACCTAAGTGTAATTACCTAAGTGTAGTTACAGGATGAGAGCTACGCTCGTGGTGTCCCGTCTTCCCAGCACTCTTTGTCATATAACGCTTTGAAACTACTGACGGTCTTGGCCTCCACCACCTTCTCCCCCAACTTGTTCCAACCGTCTACCACTCTGTTTGCAAAAGTGAATTTTCTTATATTTCTTCGGCATCTGTGTTTAGCCAGTTTATATCTATGACCTCTTGTTCTTGAAGCTCCAGGTCTCAGGAAATCTTTCCTGTCGATTTTATCAATTCCTGTTACTATTTTGTATGTAGTGATCATATCACCTCTTTTTCTTCTGTCTTCTAGTTTTGGCATATTTAATGCTTCTAACCTTTCCTCGTAGCTCTTACCCTTCAGTTCTGGGAGCCACTTAGTAGCATGTCTTTGCACCTTTTCCAGTTTGTTGATGTGCTTCTTAAGATATGGGCACCAAACAACAGCTGCATATTCTAGCTTTGGCCTAACAAAAGTCATGAACAATTTCTTTAGTATATCCCCATCCATGTATTTAAAAGCAATTCTGAAGTTAGAAAGCATAGCATAGGCTCCTTGCACAATATTCTTTATGTGGTCTTCAGGTGATAGTTTTCTATCTAGAACCACCCCTAGATCTCTTTCTTTATCAGAGTTCTTTAAAGATTTCTCACATAATATATAGGTTGTGTGGGGTCTATGTTCTCCTATTCCACATTCCATAACATGACATTTATTAACATTAAATTCCATTTGCCAAGTGGTGCTCCATATACTTATTTTATCCAGGTCTTCTTGAAGGGCATGGCAATCATCTAAATTTCTTATCCTTCCTATTATCTTAGCATCATCAGCAAACATGTTCATATGTGCTAGCCTGATTGTGCTTATGTGGGGAATGAGCTTAGTTCTTTGGTTCTGTCAATTCTGTTGACTGAGCACTCAGTCAACTGGTAGTTACTTAAGTGTAGTTACATGATAAGAACTATGCAAGAGGAGTCCCATCTTTCCGGTACTCGGTCATATGAATTACATGACACTCTGAAACTACTGATGGTTTTGGCATCTAATGCCTTCTCACTTAAATTATTACAAACACTGTTTGCAAAAGATGACTTTCTAATTATTTTGGGGCATCTTTGCTTCCTTAGCTTGAATCTGTGACCTCTTCTTCTTGAAGTTGCAGGTTCCCAAAATCCTGTATTTTGTCGATGCATGTTACTATTTTGTACTTAGTGATCATATCTCCTCTTTTCCTTCTATCGTGTGTGTGTGTTTTTTTCTGGGATCGAGCTCCACCTCTACCCTGTGTGCTCACATGGAAAAATTAATATCTTACATGGAAGTAAATATATGCATCAACTTACTCTAAACTCAATAATGTGTCCATTATAAGCAGCAAAGCGAAGCAATGTTCTATTGCCATAACACTGAAGATTTTGGTATGTATACACCTCATACATTTGGCAGGAAAAGAGCGGGAGTGCATCGCAGCCATCGGTAACGGTCCACGTGACATCTCCGGCTTCGGACAGTACAAACTCAGTCCTGAAATTAAATATGAAACTTTAGTCATTCATTCAAATGAAAACAGCGTTACGAAACATGAATTTTGCATTATTATTGTGTTCCATCATTAATTAACCACATAATATGCAGCATTGGCATAAATAAAAGTTCCACTATAAATTAGCAGTAATATACTCAGGATTTTGTAACAATGTCACATTCGATTATTATTAATAATAAGCTGTTACCAGTGCAGCAATTAAACATTACCGTAAGTCCTATTAATAACACATTGTACAGTGGAGAGACTTACTACAATGCCATGCCATAGTGCTTGAATGAAGGTGAAGAAAAAAACAATATATGTATGTATAAAGGTATAAAAACCTAAATTTTGGATGTAACCTACATCCTTTTTCAAGGAACTGTAAACAATGTTCTTTGTACAGAGTACCTTGAGAAAGGCTGTTGGTTACATCTGAAAAATTGGCTTTTAATACATTTATATATACAGTACTGGGTCTTTCCTTCACCTTCACATTGTACAGTGACAACTGTCAATAATATTTTGATGAATCATAGTTATTTCATCAATGATTTAAAAACAAAATTCTTGTCACAAAAAAATAATCCTGCTTTGAAAAGCGGGAAAGTTTCTGTATGAAGGAAAATGAGTGAATCTGATTGTACCTGGCTGCATGTGCACACTCCATGGGTACTAAGAGGTCAGCCACAGGTCGCGACCTCTACGCAATCAGCCACAGCACATGCCAAATGCTGTGCGGACGGGTTCCACCTCCCACACCCGCCCTGTGGCCAGCCTTGGGAGGCTGGACAACAGCCTTGGGCTCCAGCGACAACACCAGCCACAAGATCGAAACCAGCGAGTAAGCTTTTGTGCAGTGGCTTCTCTGTCATATTTTTACACTTGTGGTTACTGAGAATTTCTCAGGTTTCTAACATTCTTGTCACATAGCCACATAATATGGCTATTATGTAGTAGTTGATTATAATTTTCAGTACTGTATAATCAGCTGCTCAATCCAGAGTAAAGTTTTAGCATAGTAAAGATATGGTAATTTATTATTTTTTGTATGAGTGAATGCCCTTGCAGTAAAATAATTTGAATTTAATTTAATTCATTGTGTCAGGAGACAGGAAGCCAGAGTGTATTCATTCACATTTTGACATTTTTTTTAGGTCAACCCCCCCCCCAGGTCAAATTACTGACCCTCCTCAGGATGTAACCCCACAACAAGCTGACTAACTTCATGGGTACCTATTTATTGCTAGGTGAACAGGCACATTAAGTGATAGGAAATGTAGCCAACCATTTCTGTCTCGCTTGGGATTTGAACCGGAAATTCTGTGCGTCGAGAACGAACCCGACTGTAGTATCGTGATCCATTTGGTAATGGGTAATAATGAAGGTAATGAGAGGAAAGTCTATGCAGTACAGTTGGGTTGGTTCTCAACTCACAATCGAGAATTCCTGGTTCGAATCCTGGGCAGGACAGAAATGGTTGGCAGCATTTTCTATCACCTAATGGTCCTGTTCGCCTAGCAGTAAATACTGTAGGTAGCCAGAAATTAGTCAGCTTGTTGTGGGATTACATCCTGAGGAGGGTCAGTAATTTGACCTGGGTGGGGGGGGGGGGGGAATACAAGCCTAAGATACACACTGGCTGCCTGTACCCCAGCACAATGAAATAATGTAATTATAAATGTACACATAGACACCAACAAACACAACTGATACTGTACCTATGAAACAGTCTGGTTTTGCAACAAATTTTGCATAAATAAACATCTGGCTTCACTTGAGAATGCAAAAAATTATTATACCATTTGAGACTATAAAGTCATTATGCAAATTAACAACACCTGTACATTATACTTAGCAAAGTGCTTTAGGTGGAGGAACGAGTATGAATTTGTGACACGTTGGGAGGATTTCCAGCAAGAGCATCAAGGCATATTAAAATAACTTACCCCTCAATTCCTGTTGCCTCTGATGATCCTGACAGTGAAACACACTCGATGATCTGAAATGCAAAATACACAGTAAACAGTGAAAAAAGAATGGTACTTTTGGAATGGTATTGGAAGTTCATAGAGCATAATTTGAATTACAGGAACACAAGTCAGGTCGATCAGTCACGATATTTCAAGTACAGAACAGCATGTATTTATTATTTTGCTTTCATATTAATTCTATTGATTACTATTATAAACCAAACCAAAGCAAAAGGATTAATAAAGATATCCTACTTGTTAACAAGTATACAATATTCTCGAGACTCTTTTACAATGTTCTCATGAAGGAAATAGGACCAACTTAGATATCATCTGATAATCATGGATAGTTATCAGCAAGAAATTTTAATTGGCAATGATTTATTGGAAACCTTAAATTAATTAATTTAACAATCCCAATTAACCTGGAAAGCCAAGAATACACAGTATAAGCATAGTTGATATTATGAAGGCCTGATGAAAATGCTAATATAACCCTTCCTAGTTTCCCTAGCCTCAGTGGCCCTTCACACACACTGACAATCACACCAAAACCCTTTCCAAACTTTGCTAAATCTAGTCTAACTTAATATTAACTGTATACATACATACATATTATATATATATATATATATATATATATATATATATATATATATATATATATATATATATATATATATATATATATAAATATATATATATATATATATAAATATATATATATACAGCATATATATAATATATATATATATATATATATATAAATAAATATATATATAAATATATATATAAATATATATATAAATATATATATATATATATATATATATATATATAAATATATAAATATATATATATATATATATATATATATATATATAAATATATATATATATATATATATATATATATATATATATATATATACACACAGTATATATATTTGTAAATGTAGAACTGGCAACAAATTAAAAGTTACAAATGCCATTGTTCTTTTGCTCAGAATAATAATCCTGTAAGTTTGCCCAAAACGTCTGCCCAAAACACTATGCGTGCTAGTGGCTTTACAAGAATGTAAAATCATCATTACTATGTACTCTCTTAACCCCCACTGTACTTTGTATATAAATAAATAAATAAGTGTTGGATATGTATTGAATGAATGTAGACACATTTAATTGACCTACAACATGACAGAGTAGCTTTATTCTCTTGGATATTCAATGGAAAGCTTGAAATATTCAAGATGCATTACAATAAAGGTAGTTAACACCATTTAGTGGAAGCCAGCTCTCGATGCTACAGCAAGATGAGGATTCAACATTTATGCTGTGACTGGGTGATTAGGAGAAGCTTAATTTGACCTCATCCTACCAATTTCATGTTTGCAACCAATCCTAGAGCACTCACAGAAAGCAAGTAATACACAATCATGACTATCAAGTACTGTATATGAATATTACCTAACAAGTCAGCAGGTTGACATTTTAGGGATTAACATGCCGTAGTTAATCATGTCATTTATTATATTCACCTTAAATTCTAGTTAAATGTAAAAAAAAAAAAAAGTTAAATCCCCCAGTTGTGAAATTACACTTGTTGGTAACCAAGTGGTACATTCTTACAAGTAACTCACAGACAGCATTTTGGGAAAGTCTCAAAGCTAACACAGAATTTTTAGTGATTTTTTGAATTGTAATATGAAACTCAATACTGATCACAACATAAATCTGGTGATGGGTGCTCAGTAAATTAAATCCTTCAACACTAACTGGGTTAGTTAAATCCCAGTAGGTGAAAAAGGCAAAGGTGGTGAGGTGACCCTCCCCCCCTTTGTGGTGGGTGTGACCCCCTTGTGGTGGGTGTGACCCCAGTACTCACTCCTGCACTAACACACACACAAACATACCCACACACACAAGCACATCAACAAACTGGAAAAGGTGCAAAGACATGCTACTAAGTGGCTCCCAGAACTGAAGGGCAAGAGCTACGAGGAGAGGTTAGAGGCATTAAATATGCCAAAACTAGAAGACAGAAGAAAAAGAGGTGATATGATCACTACATACAAAATACTAACAGGAATTGACAAAATCGATAGGGAAGATTTCCTGAGACCTGGAACTTTAAGAACAAGAGGTCATAGATATAAACTAGCTAAACACAGATGCCGAAGAAATATAAAATATTCACTTTCGCAAACAGAGTGGTAGACGGTTGGAACAAGTTAGGGGAGAAGGTGGTGGAGGCCAAGACCGTCAGTAGTTTCAAAGCGTTATATGACAAAGAGTGCTGGGAAGACAGGACACCACGAGCGTAGCTCTCATCCTGTAACTACACTTAGGTAATTAATTACAAAACATGAACTGGACAGACTGAAAAAATGGTCCAGCAAATGGCTACGAGATTTTAACTCGAGCAAGTGCAAAGTGACGAAGATAGGCATAGGAAGTAGGAGGCAGTCACACACAAGGTACCAGCTGGAAGAAGAAATCCTTCAGCAGTCAGGACGAGAGAAATATGTGGTGGTTGATATCACACCAGACCTGTTCCCTGAAGAGCTGTTTTATATGTTTATCCATCAAAAGGATAACATCAGCAGCATATGCAAGGCTGGCAAACAATAAGAACTGCCTTCAGAAACTTGTGTAAGGAATCATTCAGAACCGTGTATACCTCATATGTCAGACCAATACTAGAATATACAGCTCCAGCCTAGAGTCCACAGCTAGTCAAACACAAAACGAAGTTATGCCATATCTTCCTTGGCCAGTTATGCCAAGTTATGTCCCTGAGCTGAGAGAAATGAGCTATGAGGAAAGATTACTGGAACTGAACCTCACGACACTGGGAGACAGAAGAGTTAGGAGAGACATGCATCACTGCCGTCACAACTATTAGAGGTACTGACAAGGTAGATAAGAACAAACTGTTTAACACGGGTGGGACGCGAACAAGGGAACACAGGTGGAGACTTAGTACCCAAATGAGCCACAGGGACACCAGAAAGAACTTTTTCAGTGTCAGAGTAGTTAACAGGTGGAATGCATTAGGAAGTGACGTGGTGGAGGCTGACTCCATACACAGGGAATAAAGGGACCTAGTCTATGGAACTCACTACCGAATGAATTGAAAAGGTGTCCAACTTTTGCCTTATTCAAAAATAAAACCAAAAAGTACCTAATTTCATCTTCATTGTTTTGAGTGCATATTCTACTGCATTATTCCTTGAAATGATCCTCATATTGTGTTTCAATGAACCAATGTATAACCATGAATGTTATCCTAATGTACCTCTTAATCCTTGTTTATTATTGCGTATTATTCTAATCTGCTTTTGTGTCAAAATTTCTTGCAATGGACCTGTAACCATTTTTTGTCAATTTTACTGTAATTATTCTACTTAAAATAATCTGTACCTGTAAAGTAAAGCTGCAAAGTACCTGTAAACATTGTCAATTTTACTGTGAATTATCTAAAAATTATCTGTTAGTTTAAGGACTTGCCTGAAACGCTATGCGTGCTAGTGGCTTTACAAGAATGTAATTAACTTAATTTCTATATTCTCTGTTAACCCCCAATGTACCTTCCTGTATATAAATAAGTAAATAAACAGTTTCAAGTGTAGATATGATAGAGCCCAATAGGCTCAGGAACCTGTACACCAGTTAGGTTAGTTCATTTATTATGCACCCCATACCCATCTTGTGGGCGGTAGTGGAAAGGGTTACAGAGGCACATAGGGCTCAGGGACTGAACCCCACAATTCATTTAGCTAAGCAAGTTACAATCTTGAGGTACACCAGTTGACTGACAGTTGAGGTTAGAGAGTTGAGAGGCGGGCCCAGCCCCGCCAGCACAAGGAGGAAACACACAGTCCTGGAGACGTCAACTGCAGGAGTAATAGTGTCGTCTTTGTTAAGTGTCAAGTAGGTCACGGCTGTCCATTACGCCCGTGACCCCTAGTGACCCCGCCTCATAACTGACCCCACACAGGGGTCAGCCTGAGGTGGGGAAATATGAGGTAGGGTTTACATGATCAATGTGAGGGGCCGAGGGCAAGAGCCTCCAGAGTGGGGGAATACTGTGGATATTAGTGGCGTGGGCGTGCCAGGAGGGCGGCGGGAGGGTGGTGGGCGGCCAGCATCACCAGGTGCCATGTCTGGGGGCCACAGTTACCTTCCAGGTGCCGACGACGCGAGAGTTCCTGTCCGGAATCCTGCATAGTAGTGTCGTCTGCACGGCCGCCGCCGCCACTCCCCGCCATGACGGCTGGCCGCTCTCTCCTCCAGCCGCCGCCGCCGCCACTCTTCACTCTTCTCACTCTCTCACTCTCTCACTACTCTCACTCTCTCACTCTCCATCTCTCACTCTCACTCCTCTCTCTCTCTCTCTCTCTCCATACATTGACCTTTAATCACTGCTACACGTGCATCAGTTGTATATTAATTCCCAAATAGCTTTCTGAACGATGACCATCGGACAGTGTTCAACGGGAGTTTACAGTTTGNGGTTCAGAATCTTGCATGGCCAAGAAATTCTTGAGTGTAATTACCTAAGTGTAGTGGCAACACTACACTTAGGTAATTACACTCAAGAATTTCTTGGCCATGCAAGATTCTGAACCAGAATCTGGCCACCTCAAAGAATCAAGGGAAACAAACAACTTGGAATTAAAGATGGACCCAGAACCAAAGTGACCAGTGTGTGACATTTAGGGGGTGACCCAGTGGAGCCACCACCTTGAAGTTCCCGGGAGCTACTGAAGGGCTACGCACACACACATACACAGTCATTGTATTATACTCTAAATGCTCCAGTTTTGTTGTCTATCACTATGATGTCAGGTAAATTCAAAATATTTTAAGGATTACTCATGTGCTCTACACAGCTAAAATAAATCAAATTAACTTATTAAGCTTCATTTACAAATGAAGACTATTAAGTTACTAATTTTTGAAGTGGCAGTATTTCTAACATGAATGAACAAGCTTCAGAACCACCTGTGAAGTTCCTTGCAAATGATACCAATGAAATATTTGAGTGTTAATGGTGTGAGGGGCTACCCAATATGAGAGTACCTCTGGAACAAGTTGCTGTGCTAGTTGCTGGCGAGTGTGGTGATTGAGAACAGCGAGGGATGCTCGTACATTGGCCAAGAGTCGCACCACCGTGGCCAGCAGGGGTGGCAACTGTGACCTAGTGTACCGCATAACTTCATGCTGCTCTGCTTGGGTCAGTCTCCATCCACACTGCTCAAACTCCTGACTTAATTCAACCACTTTCACCACACCTGAAACACTACTATTTAGTCTTTGTAAATACAATACAAATATTGATAAGCCCTAGCCATCATTACGAATAAATTAAGCAGAAACTTAAATTAATTCAAAATTAAGCACTAAATATAATGAAACACCCTTTCATAGACGGCGGCCTCAGTAGCTCCCCATGATATTGGCACTGGTACCAGATACCCACAATACTGCCATGCCTCTGGACATGGTGCAAACCTACAAAACACCACGAACAATCTGATTGTTCACAGAGGTAAGGGACACATGGGGATCATGGATTTATCTAATATTGACTAAAATCACACAAAATGTACTGTACTGGCAAAGCAAAACTATCTTGATTAAAGAGAGAAAGAATGAAACAAAGTAAGCGATAGGTTGCTGATGGTGTAAGAATCATTGTGCCAGTAGCCAAGTGCACCACCAGATGGTAGCTCTGGTCATCTAAAGTCCCAGCATGCCACTGCCTGCAAGAGGCACCTATTTCCAGAATAAAGAAGAGCAAACAAGGGTGGGTATGTGGAGCTGCCGAAGCCATCCAGAAAAAGGCATGCCCTCAGTGCATACTCCCAACATTGTGTCAGAGGAAACTGGCTTTGCTGAATGAAACATAATAGTAAAACTAACAGATAAAAGATGGAAGCGTTTACCCATGAGAAAAGAAGGTATGAACAAGGGGTTAACAACTCTTCTGGCAAGAACAGGAACTGTCCAATACAAGAATACAAAAGTATCAGATGCAAGGGAAGTAAACCTGACTTCCCTTGCATCTGGCACAGGAAGATGCATCTGCATCTTTTTAATTCAGCTCATTGAATTTTGTAAATTACAGACAAAGAAGGCGTATCGTAAATGAATAATTCAAAAAATGTTCAAGGCACCACCCATACACAAGGCATGGCTAAGCAATAATGTACCTAGATTGTACCTGGATGGGGTTCTGAGAGTTCTTCTACTCCTCGAGCGTGAGAGCTTGGTCCAACAGTCTGTTGCTTGGAGTGGCCCACATATCCACCACATCCCGGCTAGTCTGGCACTTCTTGAAGATTATTTTAATTTTTTAAGTTAGATAGAACACACTTAACTTAATCAACTTGTATCCACAGACCTGCCATGAGGATAAAGTCCCAACACTACTTGGACACCAAAACAACTTGAGAGGCAAAACATCGGAACTGAGGACACCCAAACACCCCCTCTGAGAGGACAACTCTGTAGAGGAAATGGAAAATGTGAACTGAAGCTGGTGAAACTATGTCAAGGCCAATTAAGCAACTAAGAACATGCAAGTTCGGTAGCATTAACAATCACGAAGCATAAGTAGGAATCAAACATGGCCTCCATAGGAGGCCTGGGGGGATGACCGAGCCGTGGGGATGCTAAGCCCCGAAACCAACTCGAGGTATACTCCGTGGAACAATATCCCAAGGAATCTTAACCCAGCTTATTTCATCTAGAATAGTAGACCAATTTTCTTGTAGGGGTGAAGGTTTGTCAGGGTGGTACCAGGCATGCAGGGATGCACACAGCAGGACCCCTAGGTAACCTGAGCTGGCACCTTGTGGTGCACTTGGACATTGACACAGTGATTGTTCATGGTTGGAAAAATACCATTTGCTATATTTTACTCTTTTCTCTCTAACTGAGATATTTCAATAAGTTTCACTTCACCTGCACAATACTTCTGACCAATTTTACTCCGTTTCAGTTTAAGCCCTGATCCCCCCCATGCTTCTCGCACCTCTATGAACACACGAGATTCTTTCCCTGGTGTTTGGAAGGTATGAGCAGGTCCAGCGGCCTGGCAGCATGGTGGGTGTCTGTGGGACCAGATCCAATGGTCCTGGTGTTTGGAAGGTATGAGCAGGTCCAGCAGCCTGGCAGCATGGTGGGTGTCTGTGGGACCAGATCCAATGGTCCTGGTGTTTGGAAGGTATGAGCAGGTCCAGAGGCCTGGCAGCATGGTGGGTGTCTGTGGCACCAGATCCAATGGTCCTGGTGTTTGGAAGGTATGAGCAGGTCCAGCGGCCTGGCAGCATGGTGGGTGTCTGTGGCACCAGATCCAATGGTCCTGGTGTTTGGAAGGTATGAGCAGGTCCAGAGGCCTGGCAGCATGGTGGGTGTCTGTGGCACCAGATCCAATGGTCCTGGTGTTTGGAAGGTATGAGCAGGTCCAGAGGCCTGGCAGCATGGTGGGTGTCTGTGGCACCAGATCCAATGGTCCTGGTGTTTGGAAGGTATGAGCAGGTCCAGCGGCCTGGCAGCATGGTGGGTATGTCTGTGGTACCAGAGCCAATGGTCCTGGTGTTTGGAAGGTATGAGCAGGTCCAGAGGCCTGGCAGCATGGTGGGTATGTCTGTGGTACCAGAGCCAATGGTCCTGGTGTTTGGAAGGTATGAGCAGGTCCAGCGGCCTGGCAGCATGGTGGGTATGTCTGTGGTACCAGAGCCAATGCACTGGGACGCTACTGATAACACCTGTCCAGAAAATTATTTGTACACAGTAATGGAGAATGATACAGTAACAAAATTATTACACAATCTGATGATGATAGTTAACAAGAAACATTTTGAATATCTTACCAATAGCCATTTGTCTGAGAGCAGCTTTAAGAACTGTGATGAGGTGGGTGGGGCTTGTCACAGCCGGATCACTTGGGTTGAAGAGTTGAACCATTACTTCAACACATTCCTGCACCTCTTGCATTAGACACACCAACCCTGCACAAGGACCACACATCATTCTTATTTTGTATATATTCTATTATACAATTATACTTTTCACCATATACATAATTTGTACTGTAATATATTAAAATACTGAGTGCTTTAGTAACTTTAATATACATTATGTTCTACAGCTCATGATTTTGTACCAATAGATTATGTAGTTGTTAACTAGTGAAACTCTCAAGCTCTGAGAGCAAAAATGTCTGGTATAGAAGGTTCAGATTCCATCAACAATAGTAATGCAGAAGCGTAATAATTATAAAAAGTCAGAAACTAGACAACTGTCACAGGAAGTAAAAGACAGAGTGAGAAAATGGGAACGAGTAACCAATGGCATTGCAGTATTAAGTAGACAGACTTAACAGGAGGATAAGAAGCAAATACTCCCTGCTTTAAGTAGTGCTTCAATATACAAATGTATCCATCACTGTCATTGTTATTGTGTGCTCTTCGTAAAGTCAAAGTATGGCTGCAGCAGTCTTTATTTAATATTAAAGACCCGCGTTGAATGTAATGAAACACCATTTTCTGGGGGATACCCCGGAGGCTTCCCACAGCTATCCAGGCTCATATGTACTTATTTAGTTTTCTGGCATCAGTCAAAGTATATGGAGTTCTGCCTACCGGGGACCACGGCCAGAACTTTGCCTCCTCAGAGAGGCGCGACGAGCAATGGCCTATAGAAACCCCGTGTGGTTGGAAGGATTCTATGTCTGCCATCGACCGGGTCTGTCATCCAAAAAGGTAGGTGTTTCAAAACAAACCCCTATACTGGCAAAAATTGCTACCGAAATTCGAACGAGTGGATAGAACTCTAAACGAAAACTAGCAACTAACATGACATCACGTCACCGCGCCACCGTCTGCGCAACCCCCCCCCCCTCCCTGGGAGGGGAGCTCCAGACCCTCGCGCTAGCGACCCAACCCACAGTTCTTAGGCTGGATGTCAAAATAAGCGAAAATACCGCCAACCGGAGGGAGGGAGGGAGGGAGGGAGGGATGCCAGGGAGCCTCCGGGTTTCAGAGGCTTCCCGGC
The DNA here is from genome assembly GCA_020271785.1 of Procambarus virginalis. Classification (NCBI taxonomy): domain Eukaryota; kingdom Metazoa; phylum Arthropoda; class Malacostraca; order Decapoda; family Cambaridae; genus Procambarus; species Procambarus virginalis. The sequence goes on from WNGS01021324.1 coordinate 11,685,478, forward strand.
ATAGACAATTAGCTGCAACTGCCGACCCAATGCAACGCAGGCCATACCAGGTCCAGAGACATTGACGAGGTAGCGAGCGGCCAGGACCCTGTTCGACCTCCAAAAACACTGTGCCCAAATGTCACAGGGTTTAAGTATTAGTAAAAAGTTCGGCGGGCTAGACTTAATAATCTTGCGGACAACCTGAGAGACCCAAGCCCAGGAACAGGGAAGAAGGGAAACCAGGTCAACCCAAAGCACATCCCAACCACCGAAGCCGTGGTGCACAAATAACGGCGGAGAGCCGCAACCAGACACAGCACATGATGAACCCCTGGAATGACCAAGCATCAACAACCAAAGGACCACTTCGGAAAGCAGCAGTCTCATTCTTCGCCAGAAAAGAAGGAGACGGCTGCAACCGAACAAACCCACCACATGACCGAAAGAGCAGAAGCCCCTGCGCCGGAGGAGAGCATGAAGCTCCCAGACCCGACCCCCAGAGGCCAATGCCAACAGGAAAAAAAAGAGCCTTAGAAACACAATCCTGAACTGAAGGGGGACATCACCAAACCGAGGAGAAGAGAGAAAAGAGAGCACCCAGTCCAGCGACCAGGACGGCCCAGGAGGAGCATGAGCAGGCCGGAGGTGAAACAACGCACGAGACAGCTTAAGGAATGGGGCAGAAGTAATAACGCCAAATGCAAGCTGGAGCTGCTCCACCAGCCCCACACGATAAGAGGAGACAGTACTCACCTAATTGTACTCACCTAATTGTGCTTGCGGGGGTTGAGCTTTGGCTCTTTGGTCCCGCCTCTCAACTGTCAATCAACTGGTGTACAGATTCCTGAGCCTACTGGGCTCTATCATATCTACATTTGAAACTGTGTATGGAGTCAGCCTCCACCACATCACTTCCTAGTGCATTCCATTTATTAACTACTCTGACACTGAAAAAATTCTTTCTCACGTCTCTGTGACTCATCTGGGTACTAAGTTTCCACCTGTCCCCCCTTGTTCATGTCCCACCCGTGCTGAAGAGTTTGTCTTTGTCCACCCTGTCAATTCCCCTGAGAATTTTGTAGGTGGTTATCATGTCTCCCCTTACTCTTCTGTTTTCCAGGGATGTGAGGTTCAGCTCCTTTAGCCTTTCCTCGTAGCTCAATCCTCTCAGTTCCGGGACAAGCCTGGTGGCATACCGCTGAATCTTCTCTAACTTTGTCTTGTGTTTAACTAGGTATGGACTCCAGGCTGGAACTGCATACTCCAGGATTGGTCTTACATAAGTGGTATACAGGGTTCTGAAAGATTCCTTACACAATTTTCTAAAGGCAGTTCTTATGTTGGCCAGTCTAGCATATGCTGCTGATGATATTCTTTTGATGTGGGCCTCTGGGGACAGGTTCGGTGTGATATCACCCCCAGATTTTTCTCTCTATTTGACTCTTGCAGGATTTCACCTCCCAGATGATACCTTGTGTTCAGCCTCCTGCTCCCTTCGCCTAATTTCATCACCTTACACTTTCCCGAGTTGAACTTTAGCAGCCATTTTCTAGACCATTCCTCCAGTTTATCCAGTCATCCTGTAGTCTCTGTCTATCTTCATTCGTCTTGATTCTTCTCATAATTTTTGCATCATCAGCAAACATTGAGAGGAACGAGTCTATACCCTTTGGAAGATCGTTCACTATATTAGAAACAGGATGGGTCCAAGTACTGAGCCCTGTGGGACTCCACTGGTGACATCTCGCCACTCTGATGTCTCCCCCCTCACCCACAGTATTCTGCCTAAGATGACAGTCCTGGAGCAAACATGAAAGAAAGGACAAAACACCCTATCAGAGACCGAAGAACCCCTACACAGTGATAGGAAAAACTGGAAGGATAATCATCATGGGTCATCTTACATAAAATCTAGACTTTCAAAACCCTACCTGACATAGTAAGGGACCTTCAGAGTAGAAGCACAAGGGCAACTGGATGGATCACCAGGCCACTAGCACTCTAGCTAACTTCTAGTTGGCCTGCTTATTTCCTACACCAGATGCCACCAGGTGGAAGCACATACACATAAATAGGGTTCCTCACGCTGACCATTCTACTAGACAAAAATATCCTATAAGGCACAAGGAAAGTAGGCAGAGAAGGGCAGGAACAGGAGCAAATGAGCATCTTAACTTAAAGCTATATTATAATAATAAAAAAGCTACAGAAATGGTGGGCAAATGGGGATACAAGCTGAAAGCAGCCCTAGATCCAAGCACCTAGACCCTAACTCACAGAAAAAATGGTTACTGGAAGAAAGTCAACCCAAAACAAATGAAGCAGCTCCAACATAACCAAAGAGGAGAACCATAAGAAAAGAACAAACACACACGAAGTTGGCAGAGAACAAGTGGCCACTGGGTAGCTCACCAGGCCACCTCATGCTATCAAAAATGGAAGCTCTAAGGTGCATGTTTTTTCTCACCATAACAAACCACTAAGTTGATAGTGTGAGTCAAAATGCAATGAGGAGTGACCGCCACACACCG
>WNGS01021324.1:11691467-11701580 GCA_020271785.1 Procambarus virginalis
CCAGCCAGCCACTCGCTGCTACTCCCTCCCTCAACAACACCTCACTCGCCCTCATTCTCCTCCCAAAAACTGCTTGCAGTTTTTAACCAGCTGTAGTTTGTTTTGGAATTCCTACCTTTCTGGGTGCCTGACCTGGTAGATGGCAGACATAAGACTGCTTCCAACTACATGGGGGTCTAGGGGCCATTGCTCCTCGTGCCTGCAACGGTTCAGGTTCTGGCTCGTGGTCCCCGGTAGGCTAGAACTCCATCGATTGACTGACGCCACGGTCTAATATATACACATCAGCCTGGTATAGCTCCAGGGAGCCTCCGGGTCTCACCCAGAAAATGGAGTTTCTTTACATTCAACACTTTTTTTTTCCTCTTTTACTTTTCTCTCCCTTTTTTTCCCCCTCCCAATTCAACAGTTTCTTTCCCTCTACCCTCCCACTTCCCTCGATATTTTTATGAACTGATAAAATGGATAAACAAGGTTAAAGGAAATGCTGAAGAATGTTTCAAAGATAAGAGAGAGCAACTGTATACTTTACTTACATTTCTGAGGGACTTTGCTAGTAGATGTGTAGGTGAATGAGAAGATTCTAAAGATGTGGACGATGCCTGGATTATATGTTCTAAACTTGTTCTTAGAGATCCAACATCCACACAGACAGTCTGAAGAACGGAGCTAATCTGGGAAATAACAATGCATATTTCTAGAGGTTAATGGAAGATTTGTAATCTTTTGCTCTAATATTAAAAATTGCCTGTCTTACAACACTATAAAAATGACAATACTGTATGAACAAATTTTGCAATAAATGGGTATATGAAAATGGAAGGAACATGTAATGAACATTTGATCACACAGTGCCTAACAACTGTCAACACTGACTAAAATACGGTGAAACACACACACACTCTTGTGCATTTATGAATACCTGTACCTGCTTGATACCTGCTTGATGGGGTTCTGGGAGTTCTTCTACTCCCCAAGCCCGGCCAATAGTTTAACTACACCAAATTTTTTTCACCGAGTGCATTATCAAAGTCTGATAATATGGTTCAGAAAGGACTTGTATCTCAATGACTATTAGTCATATTATTTGTAAAGATGCAAGTCCTGTCCAAACCATAGTACTCGGATCTTGATGATGGCTCACAAGAGCGCAAAAGACTTAAATGTAGTTCAAATCTTTCCATAAAATTGCATAAATATACAAGTTTGGGTGTTTTATCCTGTGTGTTTATGTCTGTGATAAGACATTACTATTACTCCACTGTGAGCACTGCACATAGGCAGGCAGGGCAACAGTCTAACACAGGCATCGCAGGGAACTTTTCAAAACAGTTCCTGCAATTTATACAAAATTCAAAGGCCTTGCAAGCCTTCCTTGGTATCACACATGACAGTCACCAGAGTGATCCCTCTGGCTTTGCTTTCCTCGTCTCTGGCATGAGTCCTATCCAAGAATTTTGGTTCCCTGGAAACTGCCTCCTGGAGGATCGGCGCAAACCGTTCCGGTAGGACAGATGACACTGAAGCAGCAGACTAAGACCCCAGCCGAGGGTCCCCCTCACCCTGCGCTCACATCTTCCAAAAGCCAATTGGAAGACAGCTCCAGAAGGCTAAAGAAATGCAAGACCGAAGCCAAATGACCGCAAGTCTAAAGGTCGTTAGCTGCCAAAACAGCCAAAAGAATGGGAACCTGAGCATGTAACTGCACCAGACTAACATCACAAGAAATTGCAGGGGGTGAAGAGGCTCTCATTGAGAAACTCGAGCGAGCCCCTCAAGACTACCTGCATCGAGGTAACCTCCCGCCACTCAAGGGTGCAGGTATGACAAAAACCAGGCCATGCCCCAAGAGAGAAGAATGAGCAGTCTGTCATACAGGAAGACTCGGAACCTCATAATGCACCCAATAAGGGGAAGAGGAACCAAAATCAAAGAAAGCCGGATCCATTACAGCGGCGTAAACCAGGTCCCACAGGAGGTAAGCACCAAGGGCCTTCCGAACCTCTGCAGGGAAAATCTGAGAGGAAGAAATCCCCAGGAAGGATGAATCCGAAGAACCCACGGGCCCCCGGAAATGGACCCCTTGCCATCCAATTCAAATTCATAAAGGGAAGACGGGTAAGAAAACCCCCTCCCTTGCAAAAGCAGCCCCTGCCCAGAAGGCACAATGGCCCAAGGAGGATCAAAACGAACCCCAAGAGCTCTGTGTGGACTTCCCCTGAGCCCTGGGAACCGTCAACAAAGGTCCCGAGGGCAGAGCCCTCATCCATGCCCACCGCATCTGAAGAAAAGGCGGAGTCCAGGGGAAGAGCTTCAAAGAAGGGAGTCTACTGGGTCAACTTAGAAGCCTCAGCATGAAAGAGGGGGCTCAACCACCTCTGCACTTGCATTGGAAGGGGGAAGCCCCCAAAGCCTCCAAAACCTCATCCCGGGCAAAACCCTGCTTGGACTTGGAAACGTTTGAGAGCTGGAAGCAGGGGGGAGGGGGGGGGGGAAGAAGGCAAACCACTCCTACCTCCTACCTAGGAAGAAAGAGGAAGCGCAGACAGAACCAAGGCCGAGGCGATCAACGCCCCCAAATCCAGTCTCTAAAATCCAAACAGAGCAGCTCCAGGGCTTCCTACCAGGCAACCAACCTGGCCCATTGCAGTAAGGAGAAGCGATCATGCAACACAGCCACCGCCTGATCCCTGAGATCTTCAGATAAGAGAAGAGTAAATTGGAGCACAAGCAGGGAACAAGTCCTGCAAGACCGTGTCATAGGTGTCTCCAACCCAACAGGCACTATGTCGGAGGCAGTACTGATGATCGTCTCCCTGAGGCAGACAATGAGCAACCTTCAAAATTGCACAAGGAGAGAGTAGGCTCAGATGAAGTATCCATGGTACGACTGAGCCCACAGAATTTTTCTAGGGCCCGTAGAGGGAATAAGCCCTATGGGAAGCCCATGCACTGGGCCTCCTAAGCCAATAAACCTTATCTGTAGCAGGCAAGCTGACTGCCAGTAACAGTCACAAACCTCGGGGGCAACAGAGGAGGACCACCACCAAAACCTAGGCGAAGCCTAATAGGGAGTTAAACAGACCTCTACACACAGAAATCACAGTAACGTGATATATCGAAGCTTCAAAGAAGCTTCAGGATCCTCGTGAGAGCAGCAGCACTCCAGGTTGTAATTCTTTTGACCATTTTGTGGTACAGTTGACTAAGGCACATCTGGGAACATCCTATGCATAGGTTCGAACCCTCATCACGGCCCTTGTGGATTTGTACATTAGACAGTCCTCCTCTGCCACTACAAGTAAAATCAGCAAAATAAGAAAAAAAAAACGAAATCACACAACTAGCAAACTAGCAGCCAGAGAGAAACATTGGCCACCACATTGATAGTAAGGCAGGCTGCGCCAGCCCGTAGTGTGTCCCACCACCAAAACAAACACTACCCGACCTGGGGCAAGACAGACAGCCTAAGCCCCCTGGCCTACCCCCAAGGGCAAGGACAACCCCAAGCAAGGAAGCCCTCTAACATGGAGTGAGTCCCGAATGCCCCAGGGGAGAGAACCCTGAAATGCAAAGACAGTACTGTACTTATGGAACACCTAGAGAAGGAAGCCCTATTCGCTCCTAGTACAGTGCACTGAATACACCTGGCCAACGCACAACACATGTGTAGGAACAGCCCCATATGGCAAAAATCCAGAACAGGAAACCAAGGTCAGAGGTGATGTCCAACTGCCAGCATATCAGTTCAAGAACTGAAGTGGCTGGTTGCTGGCTCACCTGGACAGGCTCCCCCTCCCCTGCAGAAGGGGGGAGGGTAGTGCTAATGAGTGGGGGGAATAGTTAGATGATGTGTTGCTTGTTTGTTTTCTTTACTGGGGTGTTCTTTTGCTCTTTTGAGAACGTAGCTTGAATATTTTAACCAGACAGTGTTCTGTTTTGATTTACCTACGTTTCTGGGTCCTTACCCCAGTCGATGGCCAGTATGACATACTTTAAATGTAAAGTGTTCATAGGCCATTGCTCTGCGTTTCTCTGAGAGGGCCAGGTTTTGGCTGTTGGTCCCAGGTTGGCTAAGGACTCTGTGCACCCCGTCCTCCTAAGGTTTCCCAATGTCAAGAAAAGGTCAAATTAAAGTGTCCTCTTCTAATCCATCAGAGGACTCGAAACAGAAAAACGGAACAGTACGTCACTTTTGCGAGCCGCTTCCTTTTTCAAGTACGACAATTTTTGGCCTTGTGTAGCGCACACGATCGAAATGAGATGTTCTTCGTAAGAGGGCAAGTTGCTCCGAGACTGATGACCCCAAACTAATATAGCACTATATCAAGTGGCATAGCTTCAGGGAGCTGACAGGGCTCCCCACAGAAGAGCCATTCTCCTTACTGAGGCACCACTGAGAGTATACTCTGGGGAGCCATTGACAAGCCCAGCACAAAGATAGAGCACCAAGTGTGATCAAATTCCACTTCCCGTGTAGCACCTCAGTAGTTCCCCATTCCTTATTACCCCTTTTGCTCTGTGGGTTTGGGGCTCATGCTTGAGGTTAGACCCCTAGGTGATCTCGGCAGTGACCCGATGGAAGCCAAGAAAATTGGAGCAGGTGTTTGCTTGTTCCAATTATTAGTTGGATTGTTTACCTATCTTATTCCCTTCTCATAGAATAGTTTTGCTTTTGTGACAATTTTGCACAAGTAGGTCACTTTGGTTCTGGGTCCATCTTTAATTCCCAAGTTGTTTGTTTCCCTTGATTCTTTGAGGTGGCCAGATTCTGGTTCAGAATCTTGCATGGCCAAGAAATTCTTGAGTGTAATTACCTAAGTGTAGTGGCAACACTACACTTAGGTAATTACACTCAAGAATTTCTTGGCCATGCAAGATTCTGAACCAGAATCTGGCCACCTCAAAGAATCAAGGGAAACAAACAACTTGGGAATTAAAGATGGACCCAGAACCAAAGTGACCAGTGTGTGACATTTAGGGGGTGACCCAGTGGAGCCACCACCTTGAAGTTCCCGGGAGCTACTGAAGGGCTACGCACACACACATACACAGTCATTGTATTATACTCTAAATGCTCCAGTTTTGTTGTCTATCACTATGATGTCAGGTAAATTCAAAATATTTTAAGGATTACTCATGTGCTCTACACAGCTAAAATAAATCAAATTAACTTATTAAGCTTCATTTACAAATGAAGACTATTAAGTTACTAATTTTTGAAGTGGCAGTATTTCTAACATGAATGAACAAGCTTCAGAACCACCTGTGAAGTTCCTTGCAAATGATACCAATGAAATATTTGAGTGTTAATGGTGTGAGGGGCTACCCAATATGAGAGTACCTCTGGAACAAGTTGCTGTGCTAGTTGCTGGCGAGTGTGGTGATTGAGAACAGCGAGGGATGCTCGTACATTGGCCAAGAGTCGCACCACCGTGGCCAGCAGGGGTGGCAACTGTGACCTAGTGTACCGCATAACTTCATGCTGCTCTGCTTGGGTCAGTCTCCATCCACACTGCTCAAACTCCTGACTTAATTCAACCACTTTCACCACACCTGAAACACTACTATTTAGTCTTTGTAAATACAATACAAATATTGATAAGCCCTAGCCATCATTACGAATAAATTAAGCAGAAACTTAAATTAATTCAAAATTAAGCACTAAATATAATGAAACACCCTTTCATAGACGGCGGCCTCAGTAGCTCCCCATGATATTGGCACTGGTACCAGATACCCACAATACTGCCATGCCTCTGGACATGGTGCAAACCTACAAAACACCACGAACAATCTGATTGTTCACAGAGGTAAGGGACACATGGGGATCATGGATTTATCTAATATTGACTAAAATCACACAAAATGTACTGTACTGGCAAAGCAAAACTATCTTGATTAAAGAGAGAAAAGAATGAAACAAAGTAAGCGATAGGTTGCTGATGGTGTAAGAATCATTGTGCCAGTAGCCAAGTGCACCACCAGATGGTAGCTCTGGTCATCTAAAGTCCCAGCATGCCACTGCCTGCAAGAGGCACCTATTTCCAGAATAAAGAAGAGCAAACAAGGGTGGGTATGTGGAGCTGCCGAAGCCATCCAGAAAAAGGCATGCCCTCAGTGCATACTCCCAACATTGTGTCAGAGGAAACTGGCTTTGCTGAATGAAACATAATAGTAAAACTAACAGATAAAAGATGGAAGCGTTTACCCATGAGAAAAGAAGGTATGAACAAGGGGTTAACAACTCTTCTGGCAAGAACAGGAACTGTCCAATACAAGAATACAAAAGTATCAGATGCAAGGGAAGTAAACCTGACTTCCCTTGCATCTGGCACAGGAAGATGCATCTGCATCTTTTTAATTCAGCTCATTGAATTTTGTAAATTACAGACAAAGAAGGCGTATCGTAAATGAATAATTCAAAAAATGTTCAAGGCACCACCCATACACAAGGCATGGCTAAGCAATAATGTACCTAGATTGTACCTGGATGGGGTTCTGAGAGTTCTTCTACTCCTCGAGCGTGAGAGCTTGGTCCAACAGTCTGTTGCTTGGAGTGGCCCACATATCCACCACATCCCGGCTAGTCTGGCACTTCTTGAAGATTATTTTAATTTTTTAAGTTAGATAGAACACACTTAACTTAATCAACTTGTATCCACAGACCTGCCATGAGGATAAAGTCCCAACACTACTTGGACACCAAAACAACTTGAGAGGCAAAACATCGGAACTGAGGACACCCAAACACCCCCTCTGAGAGGACAACTCTGTAGAGGAAATGGAAAATGTGAACTGAAGCTGGTGAAACTATGTCAAGGCCAATTAAGCAACTAAGAACATGCAAGTTCGGTAGCATTAACAATCACGAAGCATAAGTAGGAATCAAACATGGCCTCCATAGGAGGCCTGGGGGGATGACCGAGCCGTGGGGATGCTAAGCCCCGAAACCAACTCGAGGTATACTCCGTGGAACAATATCCCAAGGAATCTTAACCCAGCTTATTTCATCTAGAATAGTAGACCAATTTTCTTGTAGGGGTGAAGGTTTGTCAGGGTGGTACCAGGCATGCAGGGATGCACACAGCAGGACCCCTAGGTAACCTGAGCTGGCACCTTGTGGTGCACTTGGACATTGACACAGTGATTGTTCATGGTTGGAAAAATACCATTTGCTATATTTTACTCTTTTCTCTCTAACTGAGATATTTCAATAAGTTTCACTTCACCTGCACAATACTTCTGACCAATTTTACTCCGTTTCAGTTTAAGCCCTGATCCCCCCCATGCTTCTCGCACCTCTATGAACACACGAGATTCTTTCCCTGGTGTTTGGAAGGTATGAGCAGGTCCAGCGGCCTGGCAGCATGGTGGGTGTCTGTGGGACCAGATCCAATGGTCCTGGTGTTTGGAAGGTATGAGCAGGTCCAGCAGCCTGGCAGCATGGTGGGTGTCTGTGGGACCAGATCCAATGGTCCTGGTGTTTGGAAGGTATGAGCAGGTCCAGAGGCCTGGCAGCATGGTGGGTGTCTGTGGCACCAGATCCAATGGTCCTGGTGTTTGGAAGGTATGAGCAGGTCCAGCGGCCTGGCAGCATGGTGGGTGTCTGTGGCACCAGATCCAATGGTCCTGGTGTTTGGAAGGTATGAGCAGGTCCAGAGGCCTGGCAGCATGGTGGGTGTCTGTGGCACCAGATCCAATGGTCCTGGTGTTTGGAAGGTATGAGCAGGTCCAGAGGCCTGGCAGCATGGTGGGTGTCTGTGGCACCAGATCCAATGGTCCTGGTGTTTGGAAGGTATGAGCAGGTCCAGCGGCCTGGCAGCATGGTGGGTATGTCTGTGGTACCAGAGCCAATGGTCCTGGTGTTTGGAAGGTATGAGCAGGTCCAGAGGCCTGGCAGCATGGTGGGTATGTCTGTGGTACCAGAGCCAATGGTCCTGGTGTTTGGAAGGTATGAGCAGGTCCAGCGGCCTGGCAGCATGGTGGGTATGTCTGTGGTACCAGAGCCAATGCACTGGGACGCTACTGATAACACCTGTCCAGAAAATTATTTGTACACAGTAATGGAGAATGATACAGTAACAAAATTATTACACAATCTGATGATGATAGTTAACAAGAAACATTTTGAATATCTTACCAATAGCCATTTGTCTGAGAGCAGCTTTAAGAACTGTGATGAGGTGGGTGGGGCTTGTCACAGCCGGATCACTTGGGTTGAAGAGTTGAACCATTACTTCAACACATTCCTGCACCTCTTGCATTAGACACACCAACCCTGCACAAGGACCACACATCATTCTTATTTTGTATATATTCTATTATACAATTATACTTTTCACCATATACATAATTTGTACTGTAATATATTAAAATACTGAGTGCTTTAGTAACTTTAATATACATTATGTTCTACAGCTCATGATTTTGTACCAATAGATTATGTAGTTGTTAACTAGTGAAACTCTCAAGCTCTGAGAGCAAAAATGTCTGGTATAGAAGGTTCAGATTCCATCAACAATAGTAATGCAGAAGCGTAATAATTATAAAAAGTCAGAAACTAGACAACTGTCACAGGAAGTAAAAGACAGAGTGAGAAAATGGGAACGAGTAACCAATGGCATTGCAGTATTAAGTAGACAGACTTAACAGGAGGATAAGAAGCAAATACTCCCTGCTTTAAGTAGTGCTTCAATATACAAATGTATCCATCACTGTCATTGTTATTGTGTGCTCTTCGTAAAGTCAAAGTATGGCTGCAGCAGTCTTTATTTAATATTAAAGACCCGCGTTGAATGTAATGAAACACCATTTTCTGGGGGATACCCCAGAGGCTTCCCAGAGCTATCCAGGCTCATATGTACTTATTTAGTTTTCTGGCATCAGTCAAAGTATATGGAGTTCTGCCTACCGGGGACCACGGCCAGAACTTTGCCTCCTCAGAGAGGCGCGAGGAGCAATGGCCTATAGAAACCCCGTGTGGTTGGAAGGATTCTATGTCTGCCATCGACCGGGTCTGTCATCCAAAAAGGTAGGTGTTTCAAAACAAACCCCTATACTGGCAAAAATTGCTACCGAAATTCGAACGAGTGGATAGAAACTCTAAACGAAAACTAGCAACTAACATGACATCACGTCACCGCGCCACCGTCTGCGCAACCCCCCCCTCCCTGGGAGGGGAGCTCCAGACCCTCGCGCTAGCGACCCAACCCACAGTTCTTAGGCTGGATGTCAAAATAAGCGAAAATACCGCCAACCGGAGGGAGGGAGGGAGGGAGGGAGGGATGCCAGGGAGCCTCCGGGTTTCAGAGGCTTCCCGGCATAGACAATTAGCTGCAACTGCCGACCCAATGCAACGCAGGCCCTACCAGGTCCAGAGACATTGACGAGGTAGCGAGCGGCCAGGACCCTGTTCGACCTCCAAAAACACTGTGCCCAAATGTCACAGGGTTTAAGTATTAGTAAAAAGTTCGGCGGGCTAGACTTAATAATCTTGCGGACAACCTGAGAGACCCAAGCCCAGGAACAGGGAAGAAGGGAAACCAGGTCACCCAAAGCACATCCCCAACCACCGAAGCCGTGGTGCACAAATAACGCGGAGAGCCGCAACCAGACACAGCACATGATGAACCCCTGGAATGACCAAGCATCAACAACCAAAGGACCACTTCGGAAAGCAGCAGTCTCATTCTTCGCCAGAAAAGAAGGAGACGGCTGCAACCGAACAAACCCACCACAGACCGAAAGAGCAGAAGCCCCTGCGCCGGAGGAGAGCATGAAGCTCCCAGACCCGACCCCAGAGGCCAATGCCAACAGGAAAAAAAAGAGCCTTAGAAACACAATCCTGAACTGAAGGGGGACATCACCAAACCGAGGAGAAGAGAGAAAAGAGAGCACCCAGTCCAGCGACCAGGACGGCCCAGGAGGAGCATGAGCAGGCCGGAGGTGAAACAACGCACGAGACAGCTTAAGGAATGGGGCAGAAGTAATAACGCCAAATGCAAGCTGGGGCTCCACGCTGCTCCACCACCCCACACGATAAGAGGAGACAGTACTCACCTAATTGTACTCACCTAATTGTGCTTGCGGGGGTTTGAGCTTTGGCTCTTT
>WNGS01021324.1:11709070-11723845 GCA_020271785.1 Procambarus virginalis
GGGGGGGGGTGGTGGGTCAGTACTAGGGGAGTGGTGGGTCAGTACTAGGGGGGGTGGTGGGTCAGTACTAGGGGGGGGTGGGGGGTCAGTACTAGGGGGGGTGGTGGGTCAGTACTAGGGGGGGGGGGTCAGTACTAGGGGGGGTGGTGGGTCAGTACTAGGGGGGGGGGGTGGGTCAGTACTAGGGGGGGGGTGGTGGGTCAGTACTAGGGGAGTGGTGGGTCAGTACTAGGGGGGGTGGTGGGTCAGTACTAGGGGGGGGTGGTGGGTCAGTACTAGGGGAGTGGCGGGTCAGTACTAGGGGGTGGTGGGTCAGTACTAGGGGGTGGTGGGTCAGTACTAGGGGAGTGGTGGGTCAGTACTAGGGGGTGGTGGGTCAGTACTAGGGGGGTGGTGGGTCAGTACTAGGGGGGTGGGGGGTCAGTACTAGGGGTGGTGGGTCAGTACTAGGGAGTGGTGGGTCAGTACTAGGGGAGTGGTGGGTCAGTACTAGGGGTTGGGTCAGTACTAGGGGGGTGGTGGGTCAGTACTAGGGGAGTGGTGGGTCAGTACTAGGGTGGTGGGTCAGTACTAGGGGGTGGTGGGTCATACTAGGGTAGTGCGGGTCAGTACTAGGGGAGTGGCGGGTCAGTACTAGGGGGTGGTGGGTCAGTACTAGGGGAGTGGTGGGTCAGTACTAGGGGGTGGCGGGTCAGTACTAGGGGGGTGGTGGTCAGTACTAGGGGGGTGGTGGGTCAGTACTAGGGGGGTGGTGGGTCAGTACTAGGGGGGTGGTGGGTCAGTACTAGGGGGTGGTGGGTCAGTACTAGGGGGTGGTGGGTCAGTACTAGGGGGTGGTGGGTCAGTACTAGGGGGTGGTGGGTCAGTACTAGGGGGTGGTGGGTCAGTACTAGGGGGTGGTGGGTCAGTACTAGGGGGTGGGGGGTCAGTACTAGGGGGGTGGTGGGTCAGTACTAGGGGAGTGCGGGTCAGTACTAGGGGATGGCGGGTCAGTACTAGGGGGTGGTGGGTCAGTACTAGGGGAGTGGTGGGTCAGTACTAGGGGGTGGTGGGTCAGTACTAGGGGGTGGTGGGTCAGTACTAGGGGGGTGGTGGGTCAGTACTAGGGGGTGGTGGGTCAGTACTAGGGGGGTGGTGGGTCAGTACTAGGGGGTGTGGGTCAGTACTAGGGGGGTGGTGGGTCAGTACTAGGGGGGTGGTGGGTCAGTACTAGGGGGTGGTGGGTCAGTACTAGGGGGTGGTGGGGTCAGTATTAGGGGGTGGTGGGTCAGTACTAGGGGGTGGTGGGTCAGTACTAGGGGGTGGTGGGTCAGTACTAGGGGGTGGTGGGTCAGTACTAGGGGGGTGGTGGGTCAGTACTAGGGGGTGGTGGGTCAGTACTAGGGGGTGGTGGGTCAGTACTAGGGGTGGTGGGTCAGTACTAGGGGGTGGTGGGTCAGTACTAGGGGGGTGGTGGGTCAGTACTAGGGGGGTGGTGGGTCAGTACTAGGGGGTGGTGGGTCAGTACTAGGGGGTGGTGGGTCAGTATTAGGGGGTGGTGGGTCAGTACTAGGGGGTGGTGGGTCAGTACTAGGGGGTGGTGGGTCAGTACTAGGGGGTGGTGGGTCAGTACTAGGGGGGTGGTGGGTCAGTACTAGGGGGTGGTGGGTCAGTACTAGGGGGTGGTGGGTCAGTACTAGGGGTGGTGGGTCAATACTAGGGGGTGGTGGGTCAGTACTAGGGATTGGTGGGTCAGTACTAGGGGGTGGTGGGTCAGTACTAGGGGGTGGTGGGTCAGTACTAGGGGGGTGGTGGGTCAATACTAGGGGAGTGGTGGGTCAGTACTAGGGGGTGGTGGGTCAGTACTAGGGGGTGGTGGGTCAATACTAGGGGGGTGGTGGGTCAGTACTAGGGGGTGGTGGGTCAGTACTAGGGGGGTGGTGGGTCAATACTAGGGGAGTGGTGGGTCAGTACTAGGGGGTGGTGGGTCAGTACTAGGGGGTGGTGGGTCAATACTAGGGGAGTGGTGGGTCAGTACTAGGGGGATGAGGCAACTAGGTTGTGTAGATATTGTTTGAAATAATTTTGTTACTTTATCTCTTAACAGTTCTCAACATTGTTGGACAATGTATACTTTTCAGTTTGCTAATTTTGACAACTGGACTACAGCAGCCTACTGTATATTTTTGAAAATTACTGTACTTGAAAACTTTATTATTTCTTTGCTTATTATTTAGAGCCAAGTACAAAGCAGCTGACATATATTGGTGCAGATGCACAATGATCATACACAATATTCACCTAATACTTAAAATAAATATTTCAGTACAATGTCAAGAAAATAACAGACATTAAAAACACTTCACGATCAATTCTGTTTCAGTGCTAAGTTTTACATAAGGTGAGCTCTCATGTTTGAAATATGTAAAAATGTTTAAAACTTTAGTTGATCAGAGCAACAAGTTTGCACAAGAAAAAAATAAAAACTAACAATGCAAGAGGACAAATAGCCTGTGACTTTTAAAGTAATATCTTAAGTAATTGAGCTGAAAATTGAATCATCGTGAAGCAATCCTAAAGTATATACTGTACTAGAATTAGCACACTCATAAACACTCCACTGGTAAAATAATCCTACCTGTCAATAGCTTCCCGCATTCCCGAGAGCAACGCCCTCCTGAACCACTCGCACCTGGCTGCTGCCACCACCCTGTGAGCACGCAGCTCCACCCCTTCCCAGCTGTACCGATTTTTGTGCTCGGGTGTCATTCCTATGAGTTCCTCTTTGCTCTCTGAGCTGTTCGACTTGATCATTTTCTCATCGTCGACATTGGGAGCCTTGGTTAGCACCGCTTTCCTTTCCATCTCCGAGCTTTCGGATATATTTTGCTTCCCGCTCTCGACACTTTGAGATTCGCACGCTTTTCTTCTTTCAGTCTCTCTTACAGAGTTGTTTTGTTTACTTTCTTCACTTAAGTGAATTTTGAAATGGGTATCTTCAAATAATTTTGACATATTACTTTCATTGCCAATTTCTGTATCTGAGCTAGACTCCTGTTTCCTCTCTCTGGCAGTCCTTGTGTTAATGTCCTTTTTCAAAACTTGGTGCTCTCTTTTATTTTTAAAATCTTCTACTTCATTCTTCAGCGCAACACCTTTGCCTACTAAGATATCAACACTGCCTAAACTGATGGGTCTTACCAAGTGATTGTCAGCACATTTAAATGCATACAGGTCCTCACCACCATAGCCATCCTGAGTATGCTCTCTACTCAGGCTCAAAGAATGTCTTAATTTATAAGAAAGATCAGTATTATCGTAAATGTTATCACTTTCCACACTTAATGCTTTACTCTTTGTCTCGTCTAAACTGAAGTTTTTAGTTTTACACTTTGCACTCGTGTCAAAGCTTTTAGCGTCATCAACACAAAACTTAACATTACCATCACACTTAGCATTAACATCATTAACCTCTATATCAGAACTCTCTTTGGTGCTTCTAGGTACAAATTTTAAGTCTGCAGAATGATGCTGATTAAAGTCTTTAAGCATAAATGAATTATTGGGCACTAAAACATTATCAGAACAAGTCAGAGCATCACAGTCAAGACTATAAGCTTGAGTGGGCACTGCTGCTCGCACGGACGGACGGTCTAGACTCAGAGATTTCTTCACTTTACGAACCACTGTTGAGGACACCTTGGGCACCGCTGCATTCATAATACCAGACTGTGGCTGTTGTGGAAACTCACACCAGTCTAAGCTGGACTCCTTCATGGACTCCTTACTGGCACTCTGATTGCCTCCATGGCCTTCAATCACGTCTAGTTCTTCTTGACTTGATGTCGGAGAAGCCTCATCATCTAGGTAAAAAGAAGAAAAAAAGCAATTTAAGGAAACAATGTCCCCAAAAATATTTAATAGATAAATAATTAGAAAGATATACAGTACCACCATATGAAAAGGTGTAATATAGTTTTATGTCAAAAAATGAGAAAATGAGGTTTGAGCTCACCTGCTGGAGGAACCACCACAAACTTCATGTCACTTAACACTGGGTCACTTAACAAGCGGGCAATGTTGACCGCCAGGGGGTTGCTGCGTGATGGAGGTGGCTCACACACCCTACTTACCAAGCTTAACTGCAATGCAAAATATTGTTGCATTACTACAGCTTACTCTTCATTAATTAGTTCTTAGCTAGTAATACAAAAAGTGACTACCGACATTCATGCGATAAATGTTTATTTGACATATCACGCTAGTGTGATTTGTGTGTGTATTGAAGGGCAAAGAGGTAGAACATTTGGTTGACAGGGCCCGGGTGCATGGGGGGAAGTGTAAAACCCCTGTTTGTGCCGAGAAGCTGCGGGAGCCTCGTGAGGGCAAGTAGCACTCCAGGTTGCAATTCTTTTTACCATGTTGTGGCGCAGTCGACTAAGGTGCATCTGGGATAATCCTGGATGTAGGTTCGAACCCTCATCATGGCTCTTGTGGATTTGTTTCACTTCATTTATTTTAACATACATACCAGGCTCTAAAAGCTGTACCTTTCACTCTTATCAGTAACTCTTCTCTATTCTATACCCAACAGTTATAGTTTTCTCCTCTTACTTTACCGTCCAGATCAAGTGGTTGGGCCGGACGGTAGAGCGACGGTCTCGCTTCATGCAGGTCAGCATTCAATCCCCAACCGTCCAAGTGGTTGGCCCCCATTCCTTCCCCCCGTCCCATCCCAAATCCTCATCCCTTCCAAGAGCTATACAGTCTTGGTGGCTTGGCACTTTCCCCTGACAGTTCCCTTTCCTTCCTCTTACTTTCCTTAATTAGAAGCACATTTTCCCACATTGTAATCTCTCAAGATTGATATTTCACTTCAACCCCTGAAGGTAGACTAACTGATGCCTTCCAGTAAGCTAAACTGTACAAGCAGGCTTACACCTATCCTCACCTCCCATTCACCACTAGCAGCACATGTATCTTCTTGTTTAGGCAAGTGTTGGAAAGTACCATTTATTTGATATTGATTGTAAGATTTAGGCTCAAGGCATTGCACTAGAACCTACTGGTTAATCACCATGGCAGTCCACTTTATGGGTGGTGTATACATTGAGAACATACCTTACAGGGTGAATGGGAATGCTCATCGTGGAGGACATCCACATTTGGAATGGAAGGGCATCGGCGTTGGCCACTGCCACTCGAGGTGTCCGAAGAATTAGAGAAGCTCCGTGAACTACAGTCCACTGGCCCCTCAATGTCCCCGGGTGAATTCGTATCAGCTGCTGATGATGGCCTTAACTCTGAAAATAATTTTACTATAAGCAAACCCTAAAAATATCTTCATAATTCCCATTATTTTCCTTATAATATACAGTACTTTAATTTAATCATCAGTAAAATCCAAGTACTGTATGTTTAGAGTACCAGCTATAAGAACCAATCCTTCTGATAAATCAATAAAACTTCAAACATGACATCGTTCATACAGCAAATTCAGTTCACACTAAAATTTATAAAAGTATTTGGCAAGAAATTTTAAGAGATGATAGCTACTGTAAATTGAGATTGCACAAACAAATGTATGCAACAAGAAGTGTGCAGACCTTTACTAGAGGAGGCCCATAAAGATACTGTCAAAAAATGCATTTAATGAGTAATCAATGGCTTAAGAGAGCATGGTTAAGTAAATCACAAAGTGTTGACAATGAAGAAAAAAAACCAGCGTTGAATGTAATGAAACGCCAGTTTCTGGGTAAGACCCAGAGGCTCCCCGGAGCTTTACCAGGCTGATATGCTAATGTCAGACTTTGGCATCAGTCATGTGTATGGAGTTCTAGGGCCTACCGGGGACCATGGCCAGAACCTGGCCCCCTCAGAGAGGCAAGGGCAGCAATGGCCTATAGAAACCCCCGTGTGGTTGGAAGCATTCTATGTCTGCCATCGACCAGGTCAAGCATCCAGAAAGGTAAGCATTCCAAAACAAACCCCCTATTCTGGTTAAAATTGCTACTAAAAGCCGAACTAGTGGATAGAACTCCCCAACAGAAAACAAGCAAACTAGTATGACGTCACACGTCACCGCGCCGCTGTCTGCGCAGTTCCCCCCTCCCCGGGAGGGGGAAGGGGGAGTCCCAGACCTCCCACGCCGGCTATCCACCCATCAGTTCTTCGGCTGATGCTATGGGCACCGGTTGTGTGCTACGGCTCCAGTAGTTGTTTCAGCACTGTACCTAGAGTGTGGTGTCTGTCTTCTAGGTGGTGCGTGAGCCGGGAGCGAGTCTCCAGTACTCGGGCTGCATGCGCCTAGGGTTCCCTTCCCTAGGTGCCCTGTAAGTACTGCCCTTGGGGCTTGGGGCCACCTTCCACAAGTTCCTTGGGTTCTGCCCCTGCTAGGCCATTTACTGCTTGGTTTTTGGCTGCTGTGTGTGTGCTCAGGTGTTCTGTCTCCCTTGTTCGCCTTAGGGTAAGGGGCAGTTTTGCACTGGTGGGGCGCAGGGTACTGTGCTGCTTGTCTCCACCAATCATGGCGGCCGGCTCTGTTCCGCTTGGGTATGCTGTCCTCTTGCGGGGTTTTCTTTTTCTTTGTTTTTTCTACCTGGTGGGGGTCTGCCTTCGTTCTTCCCCCTTGTGTCCCTTGTGTTCGGAGTATTTTTCTGGTGGTTCCCCCTGCTAGGTCCCCGTGAGTGTACACATCCCGGGAGTTCAGCTCTTAGAAAGTTGTTTGGTAGCTTTGGGCGCCGGATAGCAGTACCCTGCCTGGGATTACCTGAGCGCGAGTCCTCTTATAGTAAACGCTCGGGACCCTGGGAAACCCCTGGGGGCGTGTGGGTCCGATGGATGTGACCCCAGAGTCCCCCTTTGCTTCCAGCATGTTTGAGGGTTGCTCTCACCCCTTGTCTCAGGTTTTTTTCTGCTCCTTCAGTTTTAGCGTTTTGGTTGTTCGGTGGCAGCAGTCTCCATCTTTTCTGGCACGGGTTGGGGCTGGTGCGTTCCGGAGGGGTCCTTGGTTTGTTGGTGCTTGGTTGGTCGGGCCAGGGGTGTGTCGTGTTTTGTGTTCAATGGCGGCCTCCGCTGTTGTTTGCGTGCCACGGCATCTGTGTCCAGGGCGCGTTTTGGGTTGATCCGGTTCCGTTCTTCCCTGATCGGGGTGACGGTGTCCCGGGTTGTCAGCTGTGTTCTTGTGGCTAACCTGCCTGTGTTCTTCCCCCATGCCCGTGGCGTTCGTGGCTTCGCTGCTCTTGCTGCCATCTAGGCGGCGTGTCCTTGCTGTCCTTCGGGCATGGATCTTTGGTGTTCGTACTGGGGCCTTGCTGCTCGTTGTCTCGTGTTGTTCCCGGGCCCTTTCAGGGCTGTGACCCCTTGGGTTGGCGTTTTGCTGCCGGTTGTCTCGCTTCCATGGGGGGTGCGTGGTGTCTGCCTCCCGGTTCTGTCCCTGTGACCTTCCTCTGTGGGTAGTTAGCTCCGGGGAGCTGACGGGGCTCCCCCCAGAAAACCAGCGTTGAATGTAATGAAATGCCATTTTCTGGGCGAGACCCGGAGGCTCCCCGGCAACCCTCCCTCCCTCCCTCCGGTCGGCGGTTATTTGCGCGTTTTGACATCCAGCCTCAGAACTGATGGGTGGATAGCCGGCGTGGGAGGTCTGGGGCTCCCCCTTCCCCCTCCCGGGGAAGCAAGAACAGAGGACATTTGGACAGGCAGATTTGTAAACCTCATCTTGGAGACATTCATGTATCAACACATCAAGCAGGCCACAAGAATGAGGAAAGGGGATGTTCCATCAGTACTGGATCTAGTATTCACCAGGAAAGAAGAAGAGGTATTTGACATCCAGTACCTTCCTCCCTTGGGAAAGAGTACTCATGTCCTCTTGGACATTAAATATGCTACGTTCGATTAACTAATCTATAGAAGAATGGGGGCACCAAGTGAGAAAGTTGTTAAATCTCAATTCAAGAGGGATGCTATGGGGAACTTCTAGAAATTTTTTTCTTGGGTATAATTGGGACTGCTTGTGCGGACGTAATGAGCTGTATGTCAAATTTTGACACCAAAATGACGAAGGCAAACACAAACATTCATCCCCAAAACAGAACATGCAGAGTAGGAAACAGTGTTGGCTTCAACAAAATTGTTAGAGGGAACAGAGGACATCAACAAAGACACAAGCATGGAATTTATAGGAAACCACGAGGCCAAAATCCCAAGGATACCAGCGATACAAAGATGACAGAAACAACTACAAGTCAGTAAGGAAAGAGGCAGAGGGGACTTGTGAGCAACGTATAGCAGACAAATGTAAATCAAGTCCGGGGCAGCTTCACTTCAATGATTTTTCAGGCATCCCTGTTTACGAGGAGTTGTAGCGGATGTGTGGAAAAAGGCTATAAACATAGTCCAATCTACCAAAAGTAGGCGCAGGGAAGACCCCTATTTATAGACCGGTATCACTGACAAGTTGTAATTGTGAAAGGATGGAAAAACTAATCAAAAAGACAATGGGCGTAAACCCAAGCCTGGCAAAGAAATGAATAAATATCAGACAGACAGTAATATGGTTTCGATCTGGAAGATCCTGTGTATCGAATCATACTCATTGTCTATTGACTTGAGCCACAGAGATATTACAGGAAAGAGCATGGTTGGTGTTGACTGCATCTATCACTGACTAATGAAATTCGTGTGTAGTCAGGACACCCCCTCGTGGTCCAGAAGGCCTTAAGGGACTAGTTGCCAGTCAGTCCATAAATCATCATCTCTCGCTATTGAAACATCAAAGTAATCAGTGCCTCTCATAGTAGCTAAGCTCTCTATGCAATACACGTGTGTCTATATATACATAATTAAGATAACAATTTTTATATCAAGTGAACAAATTATACACTAAAATAAGTCCGTCGTGTGTATTGTAAGACAAGGGCCATTTGGAGGTAGGACCCACCCCAGTACCCACTGTGTATTGTATTCTTCAAATAGTGTAATGTACTCAGGTAACTAGTGCCCAGACACAGAAACTAGACGCCGCCGGCCAATAAGATAACAGGTAGCTCCAGGGAGCCGAAGGGTCTCCCCAACAGAAAAAACATTAGAAATTTCACTTTGCAACAGTGGTAAACATTGGAACAGTGAGAAGGTGGTGGATGCCAATCATCAGTATTCTAGTTTCAAAGCATCATATGAAAAAAGCATACTCAGTAGACAGGACACCATGAGCATAGCTCTCATCTGTAACTACACGTATAATTACACTCGAGTCATTTAAGAAGCCCTCCAGAAAAGATGCCATAACTAAACAATTCAGGAGGAAAGAAGTTCTGGGTAATCATTACTGTCCCAGTCCCCACATTCAAAAGTGTGGAGAAACTCTTCAAGATACCAAAAAAAAAAAAAAAAAAAAAAAAAAAAAAAATGTTGAGTATAATGAGATGCCATTTTCTGGTTGAGCCTCGGAGGACTCCTTAGAGCTATCGGATTGATATTAGCTATATTAGTCTGGGGCTTCAGTCATACGGAACTTTAGGCTTACCAGGAACCACGAGCCAGAACCTGGTGCCCTCAGAGGCAAAGGGAGCAATGCCTATGAAAACCCCACTCTGAGAGTATATTCATGTCTGTCATTGACCGGGTTAGGAACCCAGGGGCCAGATTCACGAAGCAGTTAAGCAAGCACTTTAGAACATGTACATCTTTCCTCAATCTTTGTTGGCTTTGGTTATATTTATTAAACAGTTTACAAGCATGAAAAGTTGCCAATCAAATGTTGTTATTGTTATAAACAGCCTCCTGGTGCTTCAGAGCTCATTAACTGTTTAATAACTGTAAACAAAGCTGCCAAAGATTGAGAAAAGATGTACAGGTTCGTAAGTGTTTGCGTAACTTCTTCGTGAATCTGGCCCCAGAAAGGTAGGCACCCCAAAACAGACCCCCAACTGGTAGAAAAGTGCAACCCGAGACCAAACAGAGCAGAGCGGAAGAGATCAAACCAGCAAGGTGCCTCACCGGGCTGATCTGTTGAAAGAAGCGGAGCCCTGGAAACCACCCCGGGGTTCAGACACCAAGCAAGCAGCGTCTGAAACCAAGGATAGGGTGGCTACCATGGGGCCAGAAGGAGAACCTTCCCTTGATAGGACTACAGTCGAGCCAGAACCCTAAGCAACAGCTGAACCAGGAAAAAAGTGGTACAGGCAATCCCCACCTCGACCAGTCCTGCTGAAAAGCATCTACCGCGATGGCTTTGCAGTCGGGGAAGGGCGCCACATATTAGGAGACGCCTCGACAATGCCGACACAAAGAGGTCCACTTCCAGGGTCCCGAAGGTCTGGCAAAGCCAACTGAAGGAGTCGGCGTCGACCATCCATTCCATGGACAGGGGTACGAGTTGAGACAGGCCATCCGCCAGGACGTTAGATACGCCCCTGATGTAAACCACACGCAGAGCTAAACCCCGAGAATTCAGCAGAAGAGTCTCTCGAAGCGACCAGCTCCAAATAACCAAAGACAGGAGAGACCACCCGTAGTTCAGGCAATGAATGACCGGGGCGCAGTTCAAATGGAGCCGAATCGTAAAGCCTCGAGCAAGCAGAATCCGCTGCAAACACCCGCACTGTGCTGTGAGCCCGACGGCCTACAGCCCCTAGCCAGCCTGGTGTGCACTGGCCACAAAGCCCCCAGCCGAGAGACGAGACTTCCATGAGCACATTGAGCGAGGATTCCAGAAGGCGCCAAGTACCCCAAAAAATCTGAAGACGAAGCCGGAGACGCAGCAACCGACACAAGGCCCCAGTGAATGAACCCAGCGATCACGAGAGCAGCGGAAGGGACAGAACCAAAGGAACCAGAACAGACGCCGAAGCCAAACCCTACCTGGCAGGTGAACCAGCACAGCGAAGTTCAAACTCCCACACAGCTACTCGAGCAATTGCCGAGTGACCCGGGACCCCCTCAGGAACAGCTGAAGGCGGGACTGCAGCCAGAGCAATGCTGCTGGAGGGAGACATGGACGCCATCCAAGAAGCCCAGACAAGGCCCAGCCAAGTCTAAACCTGGGACAGAACCAAATGGGACTTCCTCCAGTTCACCAGGAACCCCAACCCAGTGAGCTGGAAAAGAACCAAACCCTGGCAAGCAGACTGGTTGAGAGCCCTTACCAAGCAGTCATCGAGGTAGGCCAAGACCTGATCACCTAGGAGAAGCAGACGGGACACCACGACCCGGGTAAGATACGTGAAAACGTGAGGCGCCAGATTCAGCCCGAAGGGAAGGCAACTAAAGCGGTGAGCTTGCCACTCCACCACAAAACCTAACCAGTCCCTGTACCCAGGATTAATGGGGAAGTGCCAATACACATCCCAGAAGTCCAGAGACACCATCCACAAAGGAGGTCCAGACACACCATCCATGAATCACGGCTCCAAGAGAAGCCGGACCTAGGACAAAGTTGTCATCCTCAGCAATCAAGGCTACCAAAAGGGAAGGGGCCCGGGCATGCAATTGGAGCAGGCCAGCTTCACGAGGAAACACAGGGGCATAAAGGCACGCATTGGGGTGCTCAAAAGTGCCCCCCCCCCAGATAAATTTGCAGTACCGTAGTAAGCTCTTGCCAATCCAGCATGCAGGTACCATAGAATCCGTGCCATGTCCTAAGCGGAAAGAAAGGGCAGGCTGCAAGCCAGGAAGATGCCAGAATCTCCTAATGCACCCAATATGGGGAAGAAGAACCGAACTCAAAAGAGACCGGGTCCATCACAGAGGGAAAGTCCTGGTCTCGCAGGAGGTATGCACCAAGGCCCACCTCCTGAACCTCTGCAGGGAAAATCAGAGGTGGAAAACCTCCGGAAAGACGAAGCCGCAGAACCCAAAGTAACCCGGAAACAAACCCATATCAAACTCGTGCAGGGAAAGGGGATATGAAAACCCAGAACCCTGCAACAGCAAACCCTGCCCTGAAGGTATCAAGACCCAGGTGCCCAAGAGCCCAAGAATCCCCCCCAGCCTCGGAATCCACCAAACAGGCTCTGGGCAGAGCCGACATCAATGAGATCCACCCTCGAAGAGAGGAAAAAAAAAAAAAAAAAAGTCCAGGGGAAAAGGCATCAAAGAAGGAGTCTGCTGGTAATCCCCAGAAGCCCCGGCGGAGGATCAGGCTCAGAGGCATTCATTCCCGCATCGAATGGGCAGCCCTTGGAGCTGACCAAGACTCATCCTCAACTAAACCCCGCCTCGACTCCGAAACCCTCAGACGTTTGGGAGCCGGCAGCAGGGAGAACTACACCAAGAAGGGAAGGACTAAGGGAGCACGGACTGAACCAAGGTCAAAGTGACCATTGCCCCCAATTCTGGGTCCCTAAAACCAAAACGGGGCTGGCGGTCCCAAACTGATGCTCTAGCGGTTAGCGCGGTGGGGAAAGGGGGAGGGGGATAAGGAGTTGCACGTCGGGTTGATGACGATTTGCTCTTTACCTTGTTTTTCTTGGGGGAAGTTCTTGGGCTCTGTTCAGTCTTCGGTTGCACTTTTCTACCAGTTGGAGTCTGTTTTGGGGAGCCTACCTTTCTGGGTGCCTAACCCTGGTCGATGGCAAACATGATATACTCTTAAAGAGTGGCGTTTTCATAAGCCATTATTCCTTTCGCGCCTCTGAGAGAACCAGGTTCTGGCTTGTGGTTTCCCGATAAGCATAGAACTCCGTATGACTGAAGCCCCAGACTAATATAGCTGACATCAATTCGACAGCTCCAGGGCACTGATGGGGCTTTCCCCACAAAATACTGTAGAAAACAAGGAATGTAGATACAAAATCCTAGTCCTTACCTTGGGTTTTTGGGTCCTCTGGAGAAGACGATGACTCGCCCGACGAGGAGTCCTGTAGTGGTGCGAGGAGTCCGAGGTGTTGCAGAGAAGTGGTGAAAGCCGGGTGTCCCACACGTTCCACTAGCTCTGCCACCAATGACTCCACAACTCCCCGGTGCTCCACCAGACGTTCCACAATACTTCCCTGAAATATATAACCACCTTTAATATTCCGTAGGAAAATTTTTTAATTTAATAATCTTTAATTATTAATTGAACTGTCAATAATGGCCACACATGGAAGGTGGCACCCAAACACATGCTGCAAAGGAAGGGGTTAAATAACAGACATGAAAGGCAAGACCATAATACAAAGTCAAATATAATGTTCATTATTTCAGACAGTAGTTCCTCAATCTGCTATAAGGTTGCACTTCAGAACAACCTTATGCAAACATTACATTTTGTCTTTAATGGGACACCTTGGGGTACAGCGGGCAATACAGAATGTTTGAGAGGTGCCATTGTATAACAATGGAAAAAGAATTCAGTTTCCAATTCTGTACAAGTCAAGGGTTTACTGAATTAGTACTTGCAGGTCAGACTGTGGCAACACTTCTAAGCTCTGTTCACATAAGAAACAAACTAATGAATAGCAAGTAGAATAATATAATTAGTTATTATCCAAATAGTACAGTGGTACCTCGGGTTACGAACATCCCTGTTTACAAACTTTTTGAGTTACGAGCCCAATTTGTTTGGAAAATTTGAATCGGGATACGAGTTCGTTGATACGCGTACGGCCGACCTAGCACGTGGTGGCACGGCGATTGCGCCTCAGTTTACCAGTGCCTCGTGCCCAGTGACTATCCCGCCTGAATTCTTCACAAGGATTTACAGTTTTTATCGGAGCTTTGGCCATTTGAGCATAAAAGTTGTTATTATATAACGTGCCATGGGTCCCAAGAAAGCCAGTGGTAAGGTTCAAGGCAACAAATCCCATGTGAGAATGACCATAAGAGGAAAAACAGGAGATCATTCGTAAGCATGAAAATGGTACTTGTGTTGTTGAACTAGCTAGGCAGTACAACAAATCTTCAGGGGAGGAGGAGGCAGTAGAGAATGTCCTTTCCTCATTAAGAAAATGTGTGCAGTATGGGAAAGACTGCAAAGTTTTGCTGAAAAGAATCACCCAGATAAAGCTGTAGTAGGCCGTTGCATTGATCTTTTTAATGACAATGTGATGCCTCACCACAGAAAGGGAAAAACAATCTTCAATGGAACATTTCCTTGTGAGAAAAGTGAGAAAATCAAGCAGTGAGTCACAACAAGGATATGCAGGCAAAATGTGCCAGAATGTGCACTCCAGAGAAATCTTCACTGCCTGATGTTATAATGGAAGGGGACTCCCCTTCCAAACAGTAACACTTCTCCTCCTCCCTCCCACCCCTCCTCACCATCTTCCATACGCCAACAGGAGTCATACGCAAGGGTAAGTAATAACTTGAACATACTTTTATAGTGAAGATTTGGGTGAATTACGTATAAAATTTACTTTGAAGTGAAGTTTTTGGGAGTCAGGAATGGATTAATTCATTTCCCATTATTTCTTATGGGGAAATTGGCTTCGGTTTACGAATTTTCAGGTTACAAAACCGTCTCCAGTAATGGATTAAATTCTTAAACCGAGGTACCCCCTGTACCAGCCATTAAAGAAAGTGTACAGGAAAGTATATTACCTACCACTTTCGAGGTGGCTCCTTTGAACACAAACTTAAACTCGGACCATTCTACAATATCCTCCAAGTCTGCTGCAGCCTCTTCAAGTCGCAGTGTTAGGACAGGTAGTTCCTCAGTGAAGTGTTCAATAATTCTTGCCACCCCCCGTGCCCTTGCTCCTCCACCTATCTCTTCAAACTGTTCTCTTTTATGAACAAGAGAATTTAAGAAACCATGAGAGAGCCACCTGGTCACCATACAGATGGTGATACACTCTTCTGTATGTACGG
>WNGS01021324.1:11729084-11742421 GCA_020271785.1 Procambarus virginalis
CGAAGTTAAATTTTCCTGCAAGATGCGTAGTTTTTGTAGCTCACGAAGGTGTAAGTCCTGTAAAAGAAAACAGATCAAGTTAAAAACTTACATAAATTATTCAGAGAAACATGAAGAATGGAGAAAAATGCATTCTCTCCCCTACTTGAAGAAACAATCTGGCTCCAAGTATACTGTACAGTACAGTATACAAAATGCTCCTTCCTGAACAGCTTAGGAACCCCAGTTTCTCCCCTTAAGCAAGAGCTTGCTGGTCCTCTGGCTCCAGGATTTATGGAACATTTATGCAACTACTCTATTGATAAAACCTGCACATCTTTCCTTAACCATGCCAGCAGGTTTAATTACATGTAAACAGTTTATGAGCTCAAAATTACACAACCCAAGGTTATTCTCATAAACAACATAGTACTTCAGAGCTCATCAACTGTTTAATAAATGAAAAGAAAGCAGCCACAATAGAGATACACAGATTTCACGAGTGGCTGCATAAATGCTTCATGCTGTCCAGGGGCCAGGAGTCACGATGCACATTCAGGGAAGGTCAACATTCTGCATGGGTATAGAAAGGCTCTTACTGAGTGTCCCTGCAGTATGAATAATCATCATGGGTCATCTTACATAAAATCTAGACTTTCAAAACCCTACCTGACATAGTAAGGGACCTTCAGAGTAGAAGCACAAGGGCAACTGGATGGATCACCAGGCCACTAGCACTCTAGCTAACTTCTAGTTGGCCTGCTTATTTGCTACACCAGAATGCCACCAGGTGGAAGCACATACACATAAATAGGGTTCCTCGATGCTGACCATTCTACTAGACAAAAATATCCTATAAGGCACAAGGAAAGTAGGCAGAGAAGGGCAGGAACAGGAGCAAATGAGCATCTTAACTTAAAGCTATATTATAATAATAAAAAAGCTACAGAATGGTGGCAAATGGGGATACAAGCTGAAAGCAGCCCTAGATCCAAGCACCTAGACCCTAACTCACAGAAAAAATGGTTATCTGGAAGAAAGTCAACCCAAAACAAATGAAGCAGCTCCAACATAACCAAATGAGGAGAAATATAAGAAAAGAACAAACACACACGAAGTTGGCAGAGAACAAGGACCACTGGGTAGCTCACCAGGCCACCTCATGCTATCAAAAATGGAAGCTCTAAGGTGTTGTGTGAGGGGCAGTCACTTGCTTCCCATAAAACCAACGTTAATATAATGAAACAGCCATTTTCTAGGTAAGCCCTGGAGATTCCCCCGAGCTTACCAGGCTGATATGTATGTATTAGACCGTGGCATCAGTCGATTGGAGTTCTTTTGCCTACCGGGGACTATAAGAAGAACCTGGCCTCCTCAGAGAGGCTAGGGAAGCAATGGCCTATGGAAACCCCATGTGTTAAAGCATTCCATGTCTGCCATCACCGTGGTTGGCACCCAGAAAGTAGGTGCAAAAAACAAACCCCATATGGTAAAAATTGCTACCTAAAAGCCGAACAGGGAGGCAGAACTCCCAAACTAAAACAAGCAAACATCACTAACGCCATCGCATTGATTGTCCTCGCAGCCCCCCCCCCCCCATCAGTAGTTGGGATCGATGCCTTTCGGCTGGACTGGTCAAGGTGGGGTTACCTGTACTTCTTCCCCTCGGTTCAATTGTTGCTCCGGGTCCTAGCTCGCTTGAAGACCTACTAGGGAAGTGTAGTCCTGTTTGTTCCTTGGTGGCCGGCCCAGCCTTAGTTTCAGGTACTGCTTGCCCGGTGTCCAAACCCGAGGGTCTCTGCCTCTTTCAGCAGATCGATCCGGTCCGATATGTAGCTGGTTCAATCTTCTCCTCCGATCTTCGCGCTGGTCTTTTGACGGGGGTTTATCACCACCCGCGGGGTTCGTCTCGGTGGTTGTATGAAGTTTCCTGGTGGTCCTTGCGGCACTTTTTGTCTGTTCGTAAGCTGTCTTCAATTTCTGATCGGGGTGTTTTGTCCTTTTTCTCTTTTGTTTTTTCAGGAACGTCATATTATGCCGAATAATGTCA
This sequence comes from Procambarus virginalis, assembly GCA_020271785.1. NCBI lineage: Eukaryota > Metazoa > Arthropoda > Malacostraca > Decapoda > Cambaridae > Procambarus > Procambarus virginalis. The sequence continues at coordinate 11,731,114 of WNGS01021324.1, forward strand.
CCTCGCATCGTGTGGTGCTGGAGCAGCAGCTTCAGCTTGCACTTGAGGTGGATGTCACTTCTGCTCCATTCTGCAAGCTTCTTGGCCGTTGAACAAATCCACAGGGCCGACGAGATTCGAACCTACGTCCGGGAGCATCCCAGACGCTGCCTTATCGACCGAGCTACGACATGGTATAAGAATTGCAACTAGAAATTCTACTGAATTTACTCAGATCCTGCAGCCTCTTCCAGACACAAACCAGGATTTTACACAATTCCCCCATGCACTCAAGCTATGTCAATAGGCTGCTCTACAATAGGGGAGCCGTCGGGAACCGAGCGGACAGCACGCTGGACTTGTGATCCTTTCCTGGGTTCGATCCCAGGCGCCGGCGAGAAACAATGGGCAGAGTTTCCTTCACCCTATGCCCCTGTTACCTAGCAGTAAAATAGGTACCTGGGTGTTAGTCAGCTGTCACAGGCTGCATCCTGGGGTGGGAGGCCTGGTCGAGGACAGGGCCCGCAGGGACACTAAAAATCCCCGAAATCATCTCGAGAAATCATCTCAAGATACCTCTTCGCCCTTACTTCATAACACACAGAGATCACAATAGCGTGATGCATCATGGGGGAATGATGCATAGATTGAGTGCATGGGGGAATTGTGTAAAATCCTGGTTTGTGTCTCGGAGAGGCTGCAGGATCCAAGTAAATTCAGCAGAATTTCTGGTTGCAATTCTTATACCATGTCGTAGCTCAGTCGATTAAGGCAGCGTCTGGGATGCTCTCGGACGTAGGTTCGAATCCTCATCACGGCCCTTGTGGATTTGTTCATTTGATGCATCACACTATTGTGATTTCTGTGTGTAATGAAGTAGGGCAAAGAGGCAAAACAGCCTATTGAATAGCCTCGAGTGCATGGGGAATTGTGTGAAAATCCTGGTTTGTTGTCTCCAGAAACATTTGCAGGATCCAAGTAAATAGTCCGTAGAATTTCTGGTTTGCAATTATATACCATGTTGTAGCTCAGTTGAGTAAACCCTACCCTTAAACCGCGAGGGGTCCAAATGTCTTCAACACCCACAGGTGAAGAAAAAAAAAAAAAAAAAAATCTTTAGGTCTTATAAGTGTTTATTTGTGTTCCCTAATCATAGAAAAAATAACAAAAAATTGTAGGGTGGCATTTTTAGCCACACTAGGGTAGGGAAGTCTGGCAAAAAAGCGGGCGTTGACAGAAACCTTCACCCAGACGAGGTCTACTCTGCCCGAGCTGTCAGGCGGCAGTTGCCACAATTATATTATTACCTAATTATTCAATGTCCACTGATTGTGTTTTTTCTTAGTTTTTTGCATTAATATTAGTCAGTATGATGTGTATTGTGATATATTTATATAATAAAAATGTTAGCGAACCATCACTGTACTCAAAATTATGGTGGTCATATTAGTGATTCAATTATTATGTTTATAAAACAAACAAATAGTTTTTGCTGTTATTACACTATACTCATATGGACATGTATATGTAAGTATCTGTATGTTTTTTTCTCACCATAACAAACCACTGAAGTGGATAGTGCGAGTCAAAATGCAATGAGGAGTGGACCGCCACAACACCAGCCAGCCACTCGCTGCTACTCCCTCCCTCAACAACACCTCACTCGCCCTCATTCTCCTCCCAAAAACCGCTTGCAGTTTTTAACCAGCTGTAGTTTGTTTTGGGATGTCCTACCTCTCTGGGTGCCAACCCTGGTTGATGGCAGACATAAGACTCTTCCAATACATGGGTGGTCTAGGGCCATTGTCCTCCTCTGCTAGGAACGTCAGGTTCTGGCTGTGGTCCCCGTAGGCTAAAATCCTCATGACTGACGCCACGGTCTAACCTGTGAGGTGAACACGAGCCGCTTAACCCCTAACCTCAGCCGTAGCAATATGGGTAAATTGAAGCACGAGCAGAGAACAAGTCTCGTAAGCCTCCAAGTCGAAGGTGTCGTCGACCCAACAAGCAGCATGATGGAGGAAATACAGGCAAATGGAATGAATTAGGCAGTGATGTGGTGGAGGTTGACTCCATACACAGTGTTCAAATGTAGATATAATAGAGCTCGAGAAGTTCAGGAATCTGTACACCAGTAGATTGACGATCAACAGGCGGGACCAAAGAGCCAAAGCTCAACAGCCGCAAGCACAACTAGGTGAGTACAGGTGATCATCACCCTGAGACAGGGGCAATGAGCAACCCCAGAATTCCCACAAGGCAAGATGGGGCTCAGAAGACTCATCCATCATGGTCAACAAAGTCCCGATGGGGTTTTCCAGGGCTCGCAGGGGGATGAGTCCCTATGGGAAACTTAGGTGCTGGACCACCAAAGCCAGTTGTATCCCCATAAGTGATCTGAGCAAACTGGCCCACGTGAGGTGAAAAACCCCAGAGGACCACCGGCCTACTGAGCCTAGGTAGCACTTCATATGGACTGTGACAGCCTCCCAACGGGCTAGAAAGCAAACTAAAGTATGAAAAAGAACTCTGAGGAAGCACCACAACCCAGTGGACCAGAAAGAGACATGGCCCCTGCGATTATGCAAACTGGGCAGCCTGCGAGCCCCAACCAGCAACTAACCACTCCCTACCCAGGGCCAAATAAAAGTACTGGGGCCTAAGCTGATCCCAAAGGTGAGGTAGCAGAAAACCAAGCAGTCACTACCCCTAATGGAATGGGGACCCTGAAGGACCCAGAGAAGATGGCTCTAAACCCCAAGTGGCATACTCACAGGGAGGCTAGGGAAGGGAGCCCTAAGTGCATGCAGCCCTTGGTACAAACTCCTGGCCACCACCAACACACAGAAGGAACACCAGCATGGTGAAGCCAATCAGGATAATCAAGCTCAGAGCAGATGTCCACCCCATATAGCTTCAGCTGACAAATGGATGGTCCGGCTGCCGGCTCAGTGGGCTGGGGCCCCTAATCCCCCTTTAGGGTGGGGAAGGGGGGGAGTGTCGGAGGTCGGCGTGGTGTGATGACGTGTTGCTTGTTGGCTGGTTTTTCTTTGGGGGAGTTTCTCACCTCTATTTAGTCTCAGGTTGCAATATTTCTACCAGGAGGGGTCTGTTTTGATGTGCCTACCTCTCTGGGTGCTCAACCCTGGTTGATGGCAGACATGAATACTTTCATACATGTGAGTTTCATAGGCCATTGTTCCTTTCACTTCTCTGAGGAGACCAGGTTCTGGCTAGTGGTCCCCAGTAGGCATGACAAATTATGACTGAAGCCCCATACTAGTATTAGCTAATACCAGTCCAATAGCTCCAGGGAGCCGACGCGGCTCCTCCACAGAAATATTATATATACACTCAATCTATAGTTAAAGTCACCCAAGGCCAACAATTAATTATAAAGGAAACAAGTGTTTTAACACCAATTTTTAGCTCACTATAAAAATGTATACACCATAAATAATAAAAATGATAAGGTATCTAAACACAGATGGGCAAGATGAGCATGCATACCAAGCACAGCACTAGATTAATATAAAGACACAAAGAGCCTACCTATGTTTTCCCAGAGCCATGGTGAGGTGCTGTCGGAGATCTTCTGGCAACTGAGCCAACGTCTCCCCTTCTAACACCACAGCACTTACAACACAGTGATGCACACACACTTCCTGCAAAGTATCACATAATCAATACATACTCTACACTCAAAACATACACCTGTATTGAACAAATCCACAAGGGCCGTGACGAGGGTTCGAACCTACGCCCGAGAACATCCCAGGCGCTGCCTTAATTGACTGCGTTATGACATGGTAAAAGAATTTTTACTACGACATGGTAAAAAACCAGCGTTGAATGTAATGAAATACCATTTTCTGGGTGATACCCAGAGACTCCCCGGAGCTATCCAGGCTGATATGGTAATGTCAGACTTTGGCATCAGTTGTTGGAAATAACCAACAGTTTTATACATCATTGTATTTATACAACCTTTGAATTAACCAAAGTAGTTACTAAAATTACTAACTTATAGATTTAATCATTATCATGATTTATTCATTGCCAAATTCTTCCTAGTACGTGAGGAACAACAGGCAGCAACATGAATTTTCTCCACATTTAGTTGGATCTATAACAAGAGTCCAGTTTATCATTTCCTTTACTAAAAATAGTTAACTTTGATTTCGTAGTATACTATTACTTACTGGAGCTCCCTTATTTAACTAACATTTAAGTATTCTAGAGGAAATTACTTGATGCAAATGATTTTACTTTAATTTCCTAGATTGGCTGCACAACTTTTAGTAAGCCAATTTATGTTACAATTTATGTTCCCCAGCCCCAAGGTCCTCCTCCGCAGGACCCGGGGCCGAGTCCTTCCCCAAAGCATCGACCCCGCCAGACAAGGCCGGCGCAGCAGTAGAAGCCGGACAGAAGGGGGCCCACTGGTCAGACCCACAGGCTTCGGCCAGGGTACTAGACTTGAATGCCTCCATCGTCACACCAGAAGGGGCATCCCCCCCAAGGCTACCCGAGTTTCAAGATCAACTAACCCCTGCCCCGACTCCGAAACCCTCAGATGTTTCAGGGCCGGAAGCAGGGGAGGGGGACCAGAATTAACAACAGGAAGGGAAGGACAAGGAGGTGCGGACAGAAGCAGGGTTGAGGCGACCCTTACCCCCAAGTTCCTGTGCACTGGGAGGGGGGGGTGTCATATTTGGAGGCGGCGCAGTTAAGGGGCTAAGGTAAACTAGGGAGACAAAACACCCAAGTACCCAAAGGGCGGCCAAAAAAACAATCATTTAAAAAACCCACAGAGGCAGATCCCAAGGAACCATTGGAAGGTAACCCCAAGCTCCAAGGGCAGTACTTACAAGGCACCCAGGGAAGGGAACCCTAGGTGCATGCAGCTAGAGTACTGAAGAGTAACTCCTGGCTCTTGCACCCCTGGAGAACAGCCGCCACACACAAGGCACAGCGCTGTAAAAGTCTGGAGTCGGAGCACACAACCGTTGCCTATAGCATCAGCCTCAAGAACTGGGGTGTGGATCGCCAGCACGGAAGGTCTGGGGCTCCCCCTTCCCCCTCCCTGGGAGGGGGGGAGCTGCGCAGACGGCGGCATGGCAACAGGTGATGTCATACTTATTTATTTATTTATTTATATCTATACAAGAGGGTACATTGGGATTGTGAGGATACATAGCATAGTAATACATTCTTGTAAAGCCACTAGTACGCGCAGCGTTTCGGGCAGAAAAACAAAAATACTAGTTTGCTCGTTTTTGTTTGGGGAGTTCTATCCACTTGGTCGGCTTTTGGTAGCAATATTTTCACCAGAATTGGGGTTTGTTTTGGGATGCTTACCTATCTGGGTGCCTGACCCAGTCGATGGCAGACATAGAATGCTTCCAACCACAAGGGGGCTTCTATAGGCCATTCTTTATCCCCCTCAGGAGCTCCCCTTGCTCCTGAGGGGGCCAGGTTCTGGCCGTGGTCCCCGGTAGGCCCAAAGAACTCCATACACATGACTGATGCTAAAGTCTGACATTACCATATCAGCCTGGATATAGCTCCGGGGAGCCGTAGGGGCTCCCTCCCAGAAAGAATTCTGTGTGTAATACACACGTCATTGTGACAGTATCAACAATATTTTTAACAAAATATAGCAGTACTAACAGTCCCCTTTTGTCCCTCATCTACACAAACATCCTGCCTGAGAAAGATTCACTGATATCACTATTTGAAATAAACTGTTGAGTATAAAACCAGATGAGGACTGTAAAATACTGCAGAGTACCTAAATAGGAGAGTACCAAGAGGAGAGAGATTAGTGGCCACGAAATTTCATTCTAAATAAATGATATGTTATTCAAATAGGGAAGGAAGATGACCAAAAGAATAATGTAAAGAGAGTGAGGCAACTTCAGGCTTCAGTTGACAAGGCACTGGAGTGAGGGGACAGGCTGGCTGGAGCCTCAGGTGACCTGTGCTGCCACCTGGAAGTGTTAAGGTCAATCATGCATGGTCATAACCCATACCTCATGCCAATAACTATTCCCTCATTACCTATGGGAACCAAATTTTCTTCAAACAGTTACTTGTTTTGTTGCACTTTTACTCTAAATATTGGTTTGTCTCGGCTTTGGATTGACCTCAAATCCCCAAGCTTCCCCCTTGCCTCACAGAGAGGCAGATTCTGTTCTTGCCTCCGAGAAGGCAAGGGTGGATCTTAGAAGTCTGCTGAATATCCCGAAGACTTTGCTGGACCAGCGGTTGGCTTGGGCAGCTATTGAGGGATCCGTAACACATTATTTTGGTTAACATTATCAAGCAAAACATATGGATATAAGAGAACTGCCATGGAGTCACATGACAGTGTGCACATGAATACATATACAAACCACAGCATCAAGGTGTAGGCCAAAGACAGTTCCTACAGCACCACTAAAGTAAGAGTCCAACTCCAAAGAAGTCAGACCATGCCGAAATCTAACAAACAGCTTTGGAGATGATATCTCTGGTAGTTGTTGGTCTAAATCAACACCAGGGAAGAGAACCCCTAAAACACACAAAGTAAACAACAAAGTTGGGGGACAAGTAAAGCCCAGTAAAGCAGACACAGTGAAACAAAGTCTTTGTTTCGCAAAGACTTTGTGGGGTGGGGGGGGTGGTGGGTTTAATAACAACCAGCGTTGAATGTAATAACAACCAGCGTTGAATGTAATAACAACCAGCGTTGAATGTAATAAAACCAGCGTTGAATGTAATAACAACCAGCGTTGAATGTAATAAAACACCACTTTCTGGGCGAGACCCAGAGGCTCCCCGGAGCTATACCGGGCTGATGTGTATATATATTAGACCGTGACAACAGTCAATCGGAGGAGTTCTAGGCCTACCGGGGACCAGAGCCAGAACCTGGCCCCCTCAAGAGAGGCACGATGAGCAATGACCTAATGACACCCCCGTGTAACTGGAAGCAGTCTTGTCTGCCGTCTACCAGGTCAGGCACCCAGAAAGGTAGGAATTCCAAAACAAACTACTGCTGATTAATTAATTGCAAACCGAAAGCCGAACTAGCAACAGAACTCCCCAATCAAAACCAAGGAAACCAGTATGACGTCACCACAAACGCCGCCCATCGCCTGCTCAACCCCCCCCCCCTCCCCGGGAGGGGGACGGAGGAGTCTCAGACCTCCGCTCCGGCAACTCTCCCCAGTTTAGAGGCCGAGTATCAAAAACACGAAAAAAACACCGACCGGAAGAAGGGAGGGATGCCAGGGAGCCTCCGGGTCTCACCCAGAAAATGGTGTTTCATTACATTCAACGCTGGTACATTCAACGCTGGATTTCTGTGGAGAGCCCCTTCGGCTCCCCGGAGCTACCTAACCAAAGAAAAAGAAAAGAGGGACATATCGGGAAGGCGGTCATCACTCGTTCCTCAACATGAAGTAGAGACAACTGGCTGCAACCTACAACCCAAGGCTACACACGCTCGAGAAGGGCCAGGAACATTAACAAGATACCATGCGGTTAGGACCATGTTCGACCTCCAAAAGCCCCATGCCCGAATGTCAGCCCAGGACATATTCCCAAAAAACAGCAGCCAAAGCCGCAAACTTACGAACGTCATGGGCACGGGGATAGACCGCAGGCTAGCTGGACCGAATAATCCTGCGGACGACCTGGGAGAGCTGCACCCTGGAACAGGGAAGAAGGGAAACTGGGTCCACCCAAAGCACGTCCCCTGCTACACAGGCCGTGGCGCGCAGATAATGGCGAAGAGCCGCAACCGGACACAAAACATATGCACCCCCGCCGAACCAACCAACCATCAACAACCCAAGGACCCCTTCGGAAAGCAGCAGACTCATTCTTCGCCAGAAAAGAAGGAGAAGGCTGCAAACGAACGAAACGACCACCAGGACCAAAAGAGCAGAAACACTTTTGCAGGAGGAGAGCATGAAGCTCCCCGAACCGACCCCAGAGACCGATGCCAACAAGAAAAGAGCCTTAGAAAAACAATCCTGAACCGAGGGGGCCACCACAAACCGAGGAGAATAGAGAAAAAAAAGCACTCGGTCCAACAACCAGGACGGCTCAGGCGGCGCATGAGCAGGCCGGAGGTGAAAAAACCAGCGTTGAATGTAATGAAACACCATTTTCTGGGTGAGCCCCGGAGGCTCCCTGGAGCTTATCGGGCTAATGTATGTTATATTAGACTGGGACATTAGCTAAGGAGTTCAGACCTACCAGGGACCAGCGCCAGAACCTGGCCCCTTGGTGGCCCTGGAAAACCCCTTTGTGGTTGGGGTTTTCCTTATCTGCCATCGACCGGGGTTAGGCACCCAGAAAGGTAGGCAAAACAAAACAAACCCCACATAGTAAAAAAACTAAAACAAAAACCGAACAGAGAGGTAGAAACTCCCTACAATCACAAGGAAACAAGGAAACAAGCAAACATCACACTTTACTGCCGCACCGATCGTCCACGCAGCCCTTCCCACCCTGAGAGGGGGAGGGGGAGTCCCGGACCTATCGCGCCAGCTGCCAAGCTTCTGTTCGGAAGCTAAGCTTCAACCAACGCAAAAAAAAATGCCGACCGGTGGGAGGGAAGGTTTCCAGGGAGCCTCCGGGGCTCACCCAGAAAATGGCTTTTCATTACATTCAACGCTGGTTTTCTGTGGGGAGCCCCTACGGCTCCCTGGAGCTTCATACCCAAAGAGAAGGAAAAGAAAGGGCTAACCTGGGAGGCGGCCGCCACAAACTCTGCAACGCAAAGCCGAGACAACAGGTTGCAACCTGCGACCCAAGGCAACAAGAACGCACAGGAGCAGACGCACATAAAGAAAGGGCGGCCAAGAACCTGTGCGACCCTCAAATCCCTGCGCCCGAAATGAGCCCTAGACGTCACCAACACAGCAGAAAAAGCTGCAAACATCTGAACAGCACAGGCGCAAAGACAGACCGCAGGCTGGAAGACTGAAAAATGCTGCGGACGACCTGGGAGACCTGAGCCCTGAAAACAGGGAACGAGGGGAACCGGATCAACCACAGCGCATCCCCAGACACGGTACGCAAGTAACGGCAAAAAGCACAACCGGACAACACAGGACGCACCCCCGGCCAAACCAATCAAGCATCAATAACCCAAGAACCCCTCCGGAAAGCAGCCGTCTCGAATGTCGCCAGGACGGAGAAAGGCTGCACACATACAAATCTACCACCAGTACCAAAGAGCAGAAACCTGAACCGAAGGGGCTACCACAAATTGAGGAGAAGATAAGAAAGAACCCTGATCAAGGACCAGGACGGCTCAGGCGACTCATGAGCAGGCCGGAGGTGAAACAAAACATGAGAAAGCATACGAAACGTCATACTCTCGCCAAGACGAAACTCGCAGGTGGCACACCGTCAACAAAGCCACCTGAACACCATAGAGATGGTGATACCCGTGTCAAAATACCAGACACGAAGAGCCGAGGAGAAGGACAAACCAGTCATGTACAGGACCGATTCGACCTGCCGAAAGAGGCGGAGCCGCGGGAAAACGCCCCGGGTTCGGACACCGATCAAGCAGCGTCTGAAAATAAAGCTGGGCCAGCCACCAAGGAACCATAAGGACTGCTCTCGTTGGAATGGGCTGCAACCGAGCCAGAACCCGAAGCAACAGCTGGACTGGGAGAAGAGGAACAGGTACCCCCACCTCGACCAGTCCTGCCGAAAAGAATCCACCGTGAACGCCTCGCAGGTGGGCAAGGGCGCCACATAAAATGGGCGACGCCTAGACCACGCCAACTCGAAGACGTCCATGGCCAGGAGTCCATACGTTCAACAGAGCCAACAAAACGAGTCAGCGACGACTGGCCAATCCACGAACAGAGAGGAATGAACCGAGACAGCTGTCCGCCAGGACGCATGACACACCCTGGACATGAACCTCACGGTTAGCCAAACCCCGAGAAACCAGCAAATGAGCCACTACGGAACCAACCCCAAAGGTCAACACCTAAGAGAAACCCTGTGGTTCTGGCAAGAACTGCCAGAGAACAGTCCAAATGGAGCTGAATGGTAGAGCACCGAGTGACCCAAACCCTCGGAAGCACAAACCAGACAGCCACGAGCCCCTTCCAAAAGAAAAGTACACACACACATATAAACATTATGTATATACACATATATATATACACATACACACAAGGTATGTTACACACACGTAATTACCTAAGTAATTACCTAAGTGTAGTTACAGGATGAGAGCTACGCTCGTGGTGTCCCGTCTTCCCAGCACTCTTTGTCATATAACGCTTTGAAACTACTGACGGTCTCGGCCTCCACCACCTTCTCCCCTAACTTGTTCCAACCATCTACCACTCTGTTTGCGAAAGCGAATTTTCTTATATTTCTTCGGCATCTGTGTTTAGCTAGTTTAAATCTATGACCTCTTGTTCTTAAAGTTCCAGGTCTCAGGAAATCTTCCCTATCGATTTTATCAATTCCTGTTACTATTTTGTATGTAGTGATCATATCACCTCTTTTCTTCTGTCTTCTAGTTTTGGCATATTTAATGCCTCTAACCTCTCTTCATAGCTCTTGCCCTTCAGTTCTGGGAGCCACTTAGTAGCACGTCTTTGCACCTTTTCATGTTTGTTGAAGTGCTTCTTAAGATATGGCACCACACAACCGCTGCATATTCTAGCTTTGGCCTAACAAAAGTCGTGAACAATTTCTTTAGTATATCGCTATCCATGTATTTAAAAGCAATTCTGAAGTTAGAAAGCGTGGCATAGGCTCCTCGCACAATATTCCTTATGTAGTCCTCAGGTGATAGTTTTCTATCTAGAACCACCCCTAGATCTTTCTTTATCAGAATTCTTTAAAGATTTCTCAGATAAATATAGGTTGTGGGGGTCTATGTTCTCCTATTCCACATTCCATAACATGGCATTTATTAACATTAAAATTCCATTTGCCAAGTGTGCTCCATGTACTTATTTTGTCCAGGTCATCTTGAAGGGCATGACAATCATCTAAGTTTCTTATCCTCCTATTATCTTAGATCATCAGCAAACATGTTCATATAATTCTGTATACCAAGGTAGATCATTTATGTAGACAATAACATCACTGGTGCAAGAACTGAACTCTGTGGTACTCCACTTGTGATTTCTCCAGTCCGACATTGCCTCTGATCACAGCCCTCATTGTTTCTATGTCAGAAAATTTTCATCCATGTTAGAAGCGTACTCCTGTCACCCCTCAATATTTTCCAGTTTCCAGAACAACCTCTTATGTGGAACTCTGTCGAAAGCCTTTTTAGGTCCAGATAGAT
>WNGS01021324.1:11752310-11764971 GCA_020271785.1 Procambarus virginalis
AGAGTACTGGGAGATGGGACACCACGGGCATAGTGTTCATCCTGTAACTGTTCTTAGGTGATTACAGTTACGTAATTACACACACACACACAAGGGAAGGGAACTATCAGGGGAAAGCATTAAGCCAATACGACTATAAAGCGCTGGGAAAGGATCAGGATGAGGATTTGGATGGGACGGGGAGAAGGAATGGTGTCCAGCCACTTGGACGGTCGGGGATTTAACACCGACCTGCATGAAGCGAGACCGTCGGCCTGCCGTCCAGGCCAAGTTGTTGGGCACACACACAAGATGAATACACAACTGCAGTTAGCTGCAGGTCCTACTCTACCTTGAGCAAAGAAGCTGTCTGTGTCATATTGGGTAATGTTTGTGCCAGACTTACTGCAGCAGCTGGTTAAGATTGGAGCTGTAGAACTCTTGCCGAGACATTAAAATGAATTTCACATTAACTGCTCATTATTCACCCAAGTTTTCAAGGCAACCAGATATTTGTGGTGCAGTAATTAAGCATAGAACATGCTGTGTTTTACCTGAACATGGGAGTAGCATTGCTTAGCCACCATTGCAAAGATATGGGACAGAGTGCTAGATAATTAGCTTCAGGAATTGCACTTAAAATTTATAAACTTCTAGGCCAAAGAAAGGAATTTAACCATTATAGTGCAGTATTGTCTTCATTTGCTGATAAAGACAGGGCTTGTCTCGCTATTTGCTAATATTATCACTATTGTAGCTATTGTATAAACGTATTGTGATTATAGAATGTGTGCACGCACGTACACATTGACATTGTGTGTGTGTGTGTGTGTAACAGCATAAACACAGTATATATCTTGTCTGTGTGGTATAAAAATGTATTTATATTCTGTAAGCATTTTCCTTGTGCATTTAAGAAGACACTTGTGTACTGTGTTCGACACAAAACAACTATTATCTATTATTCTCAATGTCCAGACAAATAGATATCAATCATATCATGATAGGTTTATGAAGGGGGCCACTAAATCTTAATATATTTTGTGTGTCTGTGGTGTATTAATTGTGATGTGACTGTGCCACATGACATTTTGTAAATTATTTGCTTATGTGTGCTCGAGTCTCATAAAAGCAACATCCTGCTCAGGTGTCATGCAAGCAACATCCTGCTCAGGTGTGTCATGCATGCAACATCCTGCTCAGGTATGTTGTGCATGCAACATCTTGCTCAGGTGTGTCGTGCAAGCAACATCTTGCTCAGGTGTGTTGTGCATGCAACATCCTGCTCAGGTGTGTCGTGCAAGCAACATCCTGCTCAGGTGTGTCGTGCAAGCAACATCCTGCTCAGGTGTGTCGTGCAAGCAACATCTGCTCAGGTGTGGTATGTGGTACCCCTCAGGCCTCAAGTGTGGCCCGAGGGATGACAGTAACTGAGGAAGAGGAGGTAAGGTAAGGTAATTATCAAAAGAAGGCACCAAACCCGGAAGGCTATGTAGCACCATCAAAGTGCGGAATAATCAGAGGGCGCTAAATATCACCAAGAATGCCAATACGAGAACAAAAACGCATAAGGCGAACGACATCAAAAGTATCCGAGTCACCAAGAATTCTATCGAGGGACAAGTGACCGCGAGGGACGGTCGGAAAGCAAGACACACGCTCGTCCTGGAAGTCAGGACATTCAACAAGGACATGCACAACAGTAAGAGGAACAACACAATTTGGACAATAAGAGGAAGAGGAGGGGGGAGGACAGGGTTGGGGTAGTCATCATGAAAAAGGAAGCAGCAAGCCGTATGTCTATATAGCCATCTCTATGTTAACATTTTCTAGGCAGAAAAGCCCTATGCATACCTTCTTCCTGCTCAGTCTCCAACACCTTCAAAAACATTCACTGCCTCTTTAACATTTTGCTAACAAAATGAATTTGTAACCAATTATCTTAGTAATTTCGTTATATTCTACTTAAAGTGTAAAATAAAATATAATCTGGCCCATAGATTTCTTGCAATTCACTCAATATGTTACATAAATGAAGCATAACACAATAGGGTATACACCTATTGGTACCTGGGACCAATCTAATGAGACCATTGGTACTATATATAGGTACCTGGGAGTTAGTCAGCTGTCACAGGCTGCTTCCTGGGGGGGGTTTGTGTGGTGTGGTGTGGGGAGGGGGGAAATATTAAACAGTTGAGAGGCGGGCCGAAAGAGCAAAGCTCAACCCCCGCAAACACAACTAGGTGAATACCTACTAAACACACCCCACTCAAGCCAATGTCCTGGGTAAGGCCCCAAAATGGCTGCATGTAGGGTAGTCGCTCTTACCTTGCATAATTCATGAAGAATAATAATGCTACTCATATTGAATTCTAATCTTGATTGAAAACTCTTTACGTGCTATTTTAGAATTCTCTTCTCTGGAAATTGAGTTTACCTTGTTGAGTCTTATTTTAACTCTGAAACCTTATCTCATGACCAAACTTAATTATTTTGAACTTAAAATTAACATAAGACCATAATTTTGATTATATGTTCAGCAATGCACATGAAGTCTAATATAAAAACAGAAGTTAACATTGGCACCAAAGTTGGAAGTGGTTAACAAAAACATTAGCTCCTGGCAAAACACAACACTTTTGTCTAAAGTGTGACAAGAATAAAAAACATATATATTAGCTTTATATTGGCAAGTCAGAGAAAAGTGGGTGGTGATCCCAGGTGACCCTGAGGGGCATAGAGCAAGACCTGGGATGTGTACTGTACGTGTGGGGGGACAAACATGGACAGCTTCTCCTCAGTATTATTCAACTTTAATAATTTAATATTCCCCTATACCAATCTCATGTTAGCACTTATGTCCTGCTTCTAAGCTTTATGTACCCGATAAATTTTTAACTAAAAGTGCAGTTGTCATATGTTGATCCCTGAGGTAATGAAACTATCCTCATATGTCAAGTTCAATTATTACTGCCTGTTTTTACACAAGTGATGTACATGTTATAACACATCTATATAATGGAGTTCACTTAAGACCCACAAATAAATTCTGCTCTCATTTTAAATTTGTTATGTTACAAGGTTATTGTGTACTAGCAGCCTACACTTGTCATGTCACAATTTAGTCTATCCTGCCAGTGTTTGTATCTACTTCTCCATGGAGTGCCAGGACACTGGCTTCCCAAGAGTTGATTACAACACACGTTTGAGCTATGCCACCAACACATTTATGCAAAATACAAATGTACATATTACATTGTGAATCGCCATTTTTGTGAACTATATATCTGTACCTTTTCCATATACTGTTTAAACTACAGTAAAACAGGGAACATATAAACCTGTCAGCATGATCACAACCCCCCCCCCCTATATGGTGAGTCACCAAATAGTGCACCACACACACACCAGATAATAATATAATTTATTTATTTACTTACTTATTTGGGGTTATTATTTTGCATGCAAATGCATCATTTCATAATAAATTATTACTGCCCTGTTATTATATCCACATAAGCAGAGCGGCACCTTTCATGACAGTTGCGTGGTGTCAAGGGTCAAATCACTTGATGTTCAAGTTATGTTTCATATTTACCTTTAAAAAAATGGAATTGCATGGTATATATGACATCTTTCTTCAAAGAATTAGACTTGTTAATCATCTGTACCGAGTACGTGGTTTCTCTTACACTTCTACAACTCCCTTGAATTTTCAATTTCCAGTGATGTTCTCTTGTCCTATTTTCTCTCAGCTTAAAAAGGATGCCTTCTTCCACCTTGTCTACTCCCACCAGAGATGTTAGGTTGAGTTCTTCTAATATGTTGTAGCTTAGTCCTCTTATTTCAGTCACTGAGTATTTAATAAAGTCTTCCGATACATTATCCTCCAACACCAAGTCAACACTAGATAACGCTCACAAGAAAATAGCTTGATGTTTAAGTGCAAGCGATGTTTTGGTCCGTAATTGCGTACAGTTTAGGTACACAACTTCTGATGCAGTGACTCGGTTGTCAACAGCTACTCAGCAACACTTATCTCAGCAGCATCTTGCTTTCAAGCATCATATATCTTAACCATCTGAGCTATTATCAACAATACTTTAATAAAGTCAATATTCAATACAGACTCATTGTATTTACATATATTTTCAGCATTTCCACTGTTATTGTAAAACATTTAAACATGCACATACAAACTTCCTCATATATTTTAATTTTAAAATATAATTCAAAATTATCTAACAGCTTTTAGTGATTCTGAAGACCAGCTTCAATTGTCATTAAAATAAAACGTCCCTGGACAAGAGTACGTCAAATATTTCAGCATATTAATTAGTCAAAAATACTACACTAATAAATGGGTTGTTAAGTTTCAAACTTTATATATAATGACAAGGGGAATAAAGCTCATAAGACCAGAAATGGTGGATTAGTAAGCCTGTCACTTCACTGATATGAAGGGAAATGACAGACACAAGATGAAGTGAGCACAATGAAGGCTTGTTTAACTCTCAGCCTGGCCTGTCGTACATTTATAACAAATTATTTGCATTGGTCGTGCTTGCCTAATAAAATGTATATCCTCATTACCATCACTGGACAGAAGCTAGGTACAACTCCACATGATCTGTAAATATAAGAGATACTTGTGGATATATTTTGATATCCAGCATTATCTGCATATGGTCCACATGTAAAATAAAAATTTCTATTGTAGTAAGTACGACGATATTAAAAATAATTTATACACCGATATGAAAGAGTAGAAATTCATCATCATTTATGGAGAGGAAGCAAAGAAAAAATTAAGAGCTCGGTTGAGATCATAATCTGCAGCCAAGGTGATGCGTACGAGTGTGGAGTGAGGCACTTGTTGCCCCACAACCTCCCGCAGCTGCTCAACCACTGCTTCCACGCCAACGTTGCTTCCCTCTAAACTGGCCTCTCCTCCAAACCCGTACTGTAATGCACAAAATTTTATTATTATATACCAAATAATTAAATTAATTATACACACACACAGACACACACATGATACACTTGTATAAACTCAAATGTCATAGGTAAACACATAGGACCCCACCCCAGTGAGAGGACTCGAAACTTAAAAGGCCAGGTGTTCGCACACCTTGACGCAAACAGTACTCTAACCATCCTGCCACAGCAGATCTTTAACACTTTCGCACTCCCAGCATGCGCGCCACAAACTTAAGAGGTCATGCTCCCGGCGTGCGAGCGAGCGCTCGGCGACACCAAAATGTGTATACTCGTTTCAGTTTTCTCACCTTAATTCTCGTGTTACGTCGTTCATTTTGGTATCATTGTGTTCGCAATAGAATTCCCTACAGGTGTATATGCATATAATGTCCAAAAAGCCTGGCATGACTCCCCACAGCAAAGCCTAAAGTCGCCAAAAGTTACTTGTGAGCGCACAAAATCAGTAAAATGTGTATACTCATTTCAGTTTTCTCACCCTAATTCTCGTGCTACGTCGTTTGTTTTGGTATCATTGTATATGCATATAATGTCCAAAAGCCCGGCATGACTCCCCACAGGAAAGCCTCAAGTTACCCGTGAACGAGCACCAATTTGCATAAAGCGGCCTAATGTGTATACTCGTTCAGTTTGATAACATCAATTTTCGTCTTACGCCTTTCATTTTGGTACTGTATCAAATTGTTCGAAATATAAAGGTGCATATTTTAAAATTAGTCCCTTTCTGGAACAGGCACCCAGAAAGGTAAGCGCCCCAAAACAAACCCCTAATCTGGTTAAAAACATTGAAAAAAGACAAACGAGTGGACAGAACTTCCCAAATGAAAACAAGCATGACGTCACACAAGCCGCGCTGCATATCAGCGCAGCTCCCCACCCCTCCCCAGGAGGGGAAAGGGGGAGCTCCAGACCCCCTTGCTGGCAATCTACCCCTGTAGTTCTGAGGCTGGATGTCAAAAACGTGAAAAAATGCCAATCGGAGGGAGGAAGGGTTGCCGGGGAGCCTCTGGGACCCAGAAAATGGGGTTTCATTACATTCAAAGCTTTTTTTTATGGGAGGGGGGGGGAAGAACCCCTTTGACTTCCCAGAGCTAACTACCCAAAGCCAAGGACAAAAAATGGACAAACCCGGGAGGTGAAAACCACGTGCCCGAACCCGAAAGCAAAACGACTGGCAACATCAAAAGACCCTGCGGATGACCCAAGAGACCCGAACCTTGAACAGGGACGAAGGGAACCCGGGCAACCCAAAGCGCGTCCAAGGCCACCGAGGCCAAGACACGCAGGGAAATTTTAAGTCATAACTGGACACAAGCACACTCGGCCAACCAACCAAGCATCAACAACTCCAGGAAACACCCTGGAAAACAGCCGTCCCAACCACCTGGGCACCTGACAGCTGGGCGGACAGTTCTTCGGATTCGTAGTCCTGAGGTTCCGGGTTCGATCCCCGGTGGAGGCAGAGACAAATGGGCAAAAAGGTTTTTTTTCCACCCTGATGCCCCCTGTTACCTAACAGTAAATAGGTACCTAGGAGTTAGACAGCTGTTATAGGCTGTTTCCTGGGGGTGTGTAACAATAGGGAGGCCTGGTCGAGGACTGGGCTGCGGGGACGCTAAGCCCCAAAATCATCTCAAGATAACATAACCACGCCAGAAAAAATGAGACTGCCGCAAACGAACAAACCAACCCCCAGAACCCAAAAAGCAGAAACCCCCGAGAAACAAACCTGAAGCAAAGGGGCCACAACAAACATAGGGGAAGAGAGAAAAGAGCACCCTGTCTAAGACCAGGACTGCTCAGGCAGAGCATGAGCAGGTCGGAGGTGAACAACGCCCAAGACAGCTCACGAAACAGCGCAGAATGAACAGCAAAACTGAAAGCAACCCGTAGCAGCTCTGCCGGCACCACACGATACAAGACGACAATATGTGGCAAGACGACAATATGTGGCAAGACGACATTATGTCGCAAGATGACAGTATGTCGCAAGATGACAGTATGTGGCAAGCCAACAGTCCGCAACTCCACGAGAGAGGGACAAGACCACAGCAACAAAAAGTGCAGCATACCTATGAGGAGACAAAGAAAAGGAAGGACTGCCAGAAAACCCCATACTGCCGCCGAGATGAAGCACACAGCTGGGACACCATCAACAAAGCCACCTGATCACCAAACGAATGGCGAGAGACACGAGTCAAGCATACAAGACTTGAAGGCTCGAGAAGACCGAACCAGCCCCGTTATGAGCTGGACCAACCATTTGAAAGAGGCAGAGCTGTGGGGAAACCCCTGGGTATACCGAGCAAGCAGCACCGGAAACCAAGGCTGTCAAGGAACCAGAAGGAACGTCTGCCATGGAACCAGGAACCCAAACCCGGCGAGCTGGGAAAGAACCAACCCGGTCGAGCAGATACGTCCCATCCGGGAGGAACTACTCCCCCAGGACCCCTGAAGGACCAAGAAGTCCGATAAGGGATGACAACGAGAAGCCGCTGCTAGCAGAAACTGCAGAGCCGCAGACTTTGCAAACAGCAAGGACAAAATGGTGACGAAAACCTAGGAGCCAGGGCCCAGGCCGATGCCAATGATGAAACTAGCACCACAGGCCGAAACGCGAGACGTGAAACAAAAAAAATAACAACACCGCAACCAGCTCTTGCAGGGCAGAATGACACGCACGTCGCTGAGTAATGACCGAGGCGAGCTACTCAAGACGTGTGCTGCACGAAAACAAAATGTACCGTCTGGAAAAGGAACACAAAGAAAAGCCATAGCCAGAACATGGCCTATCTAGCCTATCCTAGCCCCCTACCATCCCAACGAAAAGGAACTGTAGGGGCAGGAGTGGATGATTGAAAATCTACATCCACCTGCAGACATTGCAACACAGAAGCTGATAGTGACATACAAGGAGATGATGAAAGAACCCAATTCCATAACTGAACACTGGGGCTGTTTAATAACAGGGAACTGAACATGTACACAGTCCAACCTAGCAATAGTATACAATAAGCTCATACTAAGAAACACAACAAAGTGTAGTATAGAGGTAGGAAAGGCGTAAATATGCAAGAAAAAGACCTTAAATATAGTCCAAGCACCGGTAGCTAGGGACAAAAAGAGTGTAATCAATATGAGGAATGAAGACGACCTGGACAGTAAATGGCATCGTAATGTACATGATCAACCATCCACCCATCCATCCATATTATTTTTATATATATATATATATATATATATATATATATATATATATATATATATATATATATATATATATATATATATATATATATATATATTTTTTTTTGTGACGATAATCTCTTATCAGAGATTTAGCCTGCTATTCCCTTACTTCATCACGTTCTCAACAATATGCAAGATACGTTTTATAATGGCTTAACGTATATATCAAGACAGCCACACGCAACTGCAACTCCCTCCTCCCCCCTCTCCAGCACCTGCTGCACACCTGGTCGACCGGTCAACTACTACTCCCAGCCAAACTAGTGACTTGCGGCCGTCCTGCGTTCTCATTGGCCGCCAACCAACACACCACCCCGCTCCACGCCAATCACATTTCATCGCCAGTCATTGTTGGAGTCCCTTGCAGTTCTCTCAGCCAGAATATATCTCGTGCTCCTGCCGTGAACACCTAATTTGACCCACCTCGTGTGATCAAATCAGAGGTTTATAGCTAGCGCATATATTCCCAGCACCATTTACTTTGTTAACGTAACCAGTTCCCCCCTTTTCAATTTATTATAACTTTTATGTATTTTTCTTTTACATTATTTTAAAATGCCAAGGAATTAACTTTATTTTATTTTGTTTTCTAGATTAAATTAAAGTAATTTTTATATTTTGTGTTTTCGTGTATCTTGCCTTACCACAGATTATCAGACAAGCAGTCACTCTTTTTTTTCCTTTTTTTTATATAAATTAACTGCATGTGGCCCAGCATTGACACCTGCTATTTGGAAGACTGCCGACCACCATTTCCAACACGTTACCGTCACAACATATATATATATATATATATATATATATATATATATATATATATATATATATATATATATATATATATGTCGTACCTAGTAGCCAGAATGCACTTTTCAGCCTACTATGCAAGGCCCGATTTGCCTAATAAGCCAAGTTTTCATGAATTAATATATTTTCTCTAATTTTTTTCTTATGAAATGATAAAGCTACCCATTTCATTATGTATGAGGTCATTTTTTTTTATTGGAGTTAAAATTAACGTAGATATATGACCGAACCTAACCAACCCTACCTAACCTAACCTAACCTATCTTTATAGGTTAGGTTAGGTAGCCGAAAAAGTTTGGTTAGGTTAGGTTAGGTAGGTTAGGTAGTCGAAAAACAATTCATGAAAACTTGGCTTATTAGGCAAATCGGGCCTTGCATAGTAGGCTGAGAAGTGCGTTCTGGCTACTAGGTACGACATATATATATATATATATATATATATATATATATATATATATATATATATATATATATATACACACAATCGATAGGGAAAATTTCCTGAGACCTGGAACTTTAAGAACAAGAGGTCATAGATATAAACTAGCTAAACACAGATACCGAAGAAATATAAGAAAATTCATTTTCGCAAACAGAGTGGTAGACGGTTGGAACAAGTTAGGGGAGAAGGTGGTGGAGGCCAAGACCGTCAGTAGTTTCAAAGCGTTATATAACAAAGAGTGCTGGGAAGACGGGACACCACGAGCATAGCTCTCATCCTGTAACTACACTTAGGTAATTACACTTAGGTAATTACACACACACACAGAGACTTCAATGTATATATACAGCCAGGCACTGAACGATGGTCAGTGAATGAGTGTTCAGATGGCATGGAATAAGTCACAGAAGGAGGGCCCAGAGGTAAGAAAAAATCAGTCACTGAAAAACAAAAGTTACCAAAATACAGGGCTGTGCCCCATAAGGCAATGAATATATATATATATATATATATATATATATATATATATATATATATATATATATATATATATATATATATATATATATATATATATATATATGGACATAGTAAGGTCATGTTAAGATGCACGCAGAGTGGCCAAACAACAGGAACAAACAATGCCCAACACTCATCCAAAAATCGAGAATAGCGCCTGGCTGAGTGTCGCCAGACCACAAAATCTCACCTGTAGAGCATGGGCACTATCACGTCACGACACAGCCTAGCCATGTAATATTCTGGGAGCATCGCTAGGCTAGAGATGCATGTGCAGGAGATGATGATTTGGCGTAGTGTAGAGGTGGATGCGGCGCCACTCCGAGCCACCCCCACACTTGCATGCAGAGAAAAGAACTAGATGTCTTCCCCACATATAAAATCCAGAACACCCCCAGTATCTAGGGGCTATGAATGGAGAGATAAGATGAGTAAGAGCAGCAAGTTACCCACGAGAAAGGACGCGGAACACCAACACATGTTTACACCGCCCAGAAACAAAACCATCACCCTCGGCACACATGAGGTCCAGGATGCACAACCCGTCTTTCGGGGAGGGTGCCTACAAGGCGTATGTAACAATTATTAGGAATGTCGAGACCGAGTACGAAGAGAAAATGTACAGTGGAACCTCGAGTGATGAGCACTTCAATTTACAAGCATTTTGAATATTGAGTGCGCCGATCGCCGACAAATTGTCTCAATTGGCGAGCACTCGTTTGATTAACAAGAAAACCACATGGTGCGTTCCCGCTGCTTCTCACATTCTCGGATGCCTATGACGATGCATATTATATAGTATCCACTCAATTTAACAGCCTCTTTTATACCGATCTGCCGGTAATAATGACCGGTTTGGGAGACCGGTATCTGGAGCCTCATATACCGGTCTGGCAGTCGATATTACTGACGGTCGGTATTGGGTTTGCTGTGGCATCGGCTTCCCCTCACATGGCGACCAAGCCACCGACCTGGATCGTCCAGAGTCATATATTACATCTTAATTTTCTTTTAAAATGATTCAGTTTAATGAAGAAAATTCTAAATTATTATTAATAAAATATTTTGAAATAGTTTTTATTAAGCAAAATTCTTTGTTTTCTTATTAAATACCTTTTATAGTATAGGCACTAGGTATTTTTTTCCCACGGACCTAGAATGTACTGCGCTGGGCCATGTGTTCCCATTGTTTACTGTGAACTCGTGCGGCTAGCTTTAATTGTGAAGGACATTACTGTACTGTTAATTGTGATCTTTTTAATTTACAAAATGCCAAAAGTTACCCAAAGGAAGCGCCCGACGGTTGCACAGAATCTGGAGTTAATTAAGAAACTCGATAAAGGATATTCTCATGCACAAGCAGCAGCAGAGTTTAACATCGGGAAAAGTACAGTAAGTGACATCAAGAAACAGAAGGATACTCTATTAAAATATGTGAGCACAACAGAGTGTGCTACTTCTGGTGCTGCATGTTCGAGGAAAACAGTAAAGTCTGGTCAGTATCCACAATTGGATGCTGCAGTGTATAAGTGATTTATTCAGCACCGCACAATTGGCATGGCAATACGATTTGAAGAACTTATAGTTGCAGCAAGTAAACTTGCCATTCAATTACTGTAGGTATAAAAGATTTCAATGCAAGTGATGGGTGGGTTGAAAGATTTAAGGCTCGGCATAACATTTCAAACACCCAAAAATTTTTTATTCTGCCAAGGGATGGCAGAATAAAATGCATGGCACTTCCACCAAACACAACATCCTTGATCCAGCCCATGGACCAAGGTGTTATCCTTGCTGCTAAACATATGTACCAAACAGCAATGCTTGAAGATGTTTTAGTTGTTTTACCTAGTGAGGAAGATGAATTGACAGGAAAGGATACAAGGGCTCAAAGAACACTAGAAAATCTAAAAAAGTACACAATCAGGGAAGCAATATTCCACTGGGCTAGGCTTTGGAATAAAGTGAAAGAAACCACACTAACAAATTCATGGAAGAAACTGTTAACAGAGAGGCCTAGATGTGGCGCAGTAGTATCTGATAGTGAATTTGAAGGTTTTGACAATGAAGCCAATGATTTTAAAGGGTTTGAAGAAATGATCCGAACAATGTTGCTCCAAGCTGGTCAGGGTGTACAAGTGAATGATATCAATCAATGGTAGAAAATGATTACGATCCTGGTTATGAATTGTTAACTGAAGAACAGATTGCGCAAAGTGTTCTTGGAATTGACTCTGATGATGACTCGGATGTTGTTATTTCTACCTTTCTGGGTGCCTAACCCCAGTCAATTGCAAACAAGGAATACCCCTAACCACAGGGGGGGGGGGGGGGGCAGGTTCCAAAGGCCACTGCTCCCATGCCTCTCTGAGGGGGCCAGGTTCTGGCTTGTGGTCCCCAGTAGGCTGAACTCCAGTGACTAATGCCTAGACTAATATAATCGCATATCAGTCTGATAGCTCTAGGGAGCCGAAGAGGGCTCCCCACAGAAAAAAAAGACTATCCTAAGAATTTAGTTCCAAAGGGTAAGGGAGCAGATAGAGAACCCCCCCCCCTTATGCTGTGACCAGGTGAGTGAAAAAGTCCAGGGTAGACCGTGGAGTAATCAGCTGACAGTGTGCTGCCAAGCCTGGTGGGGGTCGAGCACATCACATTAAAGATGTT
>WNGS01021324.1:11777302-11845020 GCA_020271785.1 Procambarus virginalis
CCCATAGAAATGCACATGTGATTTGGAGCATTCTATATCTGCCATCAACCGGAACAGGCACCCAGAAAGGTAAGCACCACAAAACAAACCCCTATTCTGGTTAACAACAAAAATCGTCAAACGAGTGGACAGAACTCGCCAAAAGAAAAGGAGCAAACAAGCATGACGTCACACGAGCCTCGCCGCATGTCTGCGCAGCTCCCCCCTCCCGGAGGGGGAGTTCCAGACCCCCGTGCCAACGATCCCAGCCCCAGTTCTGAGGCTGGATATAAAAAAAAACGCGAAAAGCCGCCGACCAGAGGGAGGGAGGGTTGCCGGGGGAGCCTCCGGGACTCACCTAGAAAATGGCGTTCATTACATTTAACGCTGAGATTCTGGGGGGGAGCCCAGTCGGCTCCCGGAGCTACTTCACCAAAGACAACAGAATAAAAGGGAACTTACCCGGGAGGTGGTCGGTGCTCCACTCCTCAACTCAAAGTCAAGACAACAGGCTGCAACCGCCGACCCAAAGCAACACAGGCCCGACTGGGCCCAAGAACGTTCACAAGGTAGCATGCAGCCAGGACCCTGTTCGACCTGCAAAAACCCCGTGCCCAAATGTCAGCCCAAGACGGCAGCAAACTTACGAACGTCATGGACACGGGGATAGACCGCAGGCTGGCTGGATTTAATTATCCTGCGGACGACCTGAGAGACCCGAACCCGCGAACAGGAAAGAAGGGAAACCGGATCAATCCAAAGTGCGTCCCCGGACACAGAAGCCGTAGTGCGCAGATAACGGCGGAGGGCCGCAACCGAACACAACACATGATGAACCCTCGGCCTGACAAACCAAGCACCAACAACCCAAGGACCACCTCCAGAAGGCAGCAGTCTCATTCTTCGCCAGAAAAGAGGGCGACGGTTGTAGACGAACATACCTATGACCACGACCAAGAGTAAAAACCTCTGCGCCAGAGAAGAGCATGAAGCTCTGCCACACAACCCCCAGAGGCTAATGCCAACAGAAAAAGAGCCTTAGCAAAACAATCCTGAACCAAAGGGACCACAACAAACCGAGAAGATAGGAGAGCACTCTGTCCAAAGACCAGCACGGCTCAGGCGGCGCATGGGCAGGCCAGAGGTAAAACAACGCATGAGACAGCTTGAAAAAACGGTGCAGAAGTAGCACGATACCGAAAGCAAGCTGTAGCAGCTCCGCCAGCGCCGCACGATATGAGGCGACAATATTAGGCATAAGATGACGGTCCTGGAACAACCAAGAGAGAAAGGACAACACCACCCGTACTGAAAGCGAAGAGCAATGACGAAGGGACAAAAAGAACCGGAAGGACTGCCAGGAAACTTCAAACTGCCGCCGAGAGGAAGCCCGCAAGTGGGAAACCAGCAAGGAAGCCACCTGCATCACCATATACATGGCGATAAACACGAGTAAAAAAATACCAAACGCAAAGACTCGCAGAGAAGAGTGAACCAGTCTCGTACCGGACTGGGCCGATCTCCTGAAAGAGGCGGAGCAGCGGAAAAACCTCCGGGTTCGGACACCGGGCAGGCAACGCCTGAAACCACGGCTGGGCCGGCCAACTTGGGGCCAAGAGGACTACTCACCCCTGGTAAGTCTTCAAGCGAGCTAGGGCCTGGAGCAACAGCTGAACCGGGGTCAAGAGGTACAGGAACCCCCACCTTGACCAGTCCTGCCGAAAGGCATCGATCCCGACAGCCTCGCAGTCGGGGAAGGGCGCCACATATACCGGAAGACACTTCGCCCACGCTGAGGCGAAGAGGTCCACCTCCGGGACCCGAACGTCAGACAGAGCCAACTGAATGAGTCGGCGTCAACCGTCCATTCCGTGGACAGCGAAACGAACCGGGACAGCCCGTTGGCCAAGACGTTGGACACCCCCCGGACATGAACCGCGAGGAGAGCTAAACCCTGAGAACTCGGCAGATGAGTCACCCGAAGCAACCAACCAACCCCAAAGAGCCAAGGACCCCCTTGGTTCAGGCAATGAACCACCAGGGTTGCAGTCCGAATGGAGCCAGATCGTCGATCCGCGGGCGACCCGAACCCTCCGAAGCGCAAACCACACCGCTGCGAACTCCCGCACCATGCTGTGGACCCGACGGAAGGACGGACCCCACCGCCCCTGGCCAGCCTGGTGAGCACTGGTCACAAAGCCCCAGCCGAGAGACGACGCATCCGTGAACACATCGAACGAGGGCTCGGGTAGACGCCAAGGCACAGAACCCCGAAAAACCCAAAGAGGAAGGTGGCGACGCAGCAGCCGACACAAGGCAACAGGGGGATGAACCCAGTGATCGCAAGAGAGGCGGAAGGGGCGTCCCCGAAGGAACCAGAACAGCCGACGAAGCCAAACCCGACCCGGCGGGTAGACCAACATCGCAAAGTTCAGGCTCCTGCACAGACCCTCGAGCAACCACCGGGTGAACCGGGAACCCCCCAGAAACAAGGACAGGTGGGACCGCAGCCGAAGGAGAGATGCTGGAGGAAGAGGCAAGGAAGCGGTCCGAGAGTCCCACACAAGACCCAGCCAGGACCGAACCTGGAAGGGAACCAGATGGGACTTCCTCCAGTTCACCAGGAACCTGAACCCGGCGAGCTGGGAAGGCGCCAAATCCCCTGGTGAGCAGACACGCGGACTGACTGGGAGCCCAAACCAGCCAGTCATCGAGGAAAGCCAACACCCGAACACCTAACAGATGCAGACGGGTCACCACGACCCAAGTAAGGCATGTGAACACGCTAGGTGCCAGATTCAACCCAAATGGGAGGCAACGAAAGCGGTAACTCTGATGCCCAACAAAACCGAGCCAGTCCCGGAACCCCAGATGAATAGGGACGTACCAATACGTGTTCTTGAGGTCCAGGGGCAAGCGCCCGGCTCCAACAGAAGCCGGACCTAGGATAGAGTGGTCATCCGAAACAAGGGGTAAGAAACCCAAGGGTTCAGATGGGACAAGTCCAGAATGAACCGCAGATTCACACAGCCCCGTTTCGGAACTGGGAACAGGCAGGAAACCCACCTGAGAGACGTCGTCGTTTCGACCACGCCCAAGCGCACCCACTCCAAGACAGAGCACAGGAGAGGAAGACTGCCCCATCAGCCCGTGAACCCCCCAAAGGAGGAGCCACCCAACACCACCGCAGGCCGAGATTAACGACCCGAAAAGCCCACAAATCCTGAGACCAGGCATGAGCGAACAGAGTAAGCCTCCCCCCCTACCGCCCCGTCGATGGGGGCGAACTGCGAAAGGGCCGCTGCTCCTTACGAGAACCCGATCTGCGCGCAGAGCAAACACCACGCCGACCAGGCGCAGACGGGACCGCAGGCGGCACCGGCAATGAACCCGACACCTGTTGCTGACCCCGACGAATGGAACCACGAGCCTTGGCACGATTCCAATGAGAAAGAACCCGAGGTTCCCCAGGAACACCAACAATTCAGACATAGGGCGGCAAGTGGAAGAAGCTGCCAGAATATAACGCTCAACCGCAGAGGCCTCAAAAAGCAGAGGACAAAAAGGAGAAGACAACCTAAGAACCAGGGCCCAAGCGGATTCCAAGGAGGAAGCGAGTACAGCCTGTCAATATGTGAAACGCGCAGCGAAAAACCGCAGCAATGCCTCTCGCGGGATCAGCGCAAATAGCTTCAAAAGAGCAGACGACGCACGAGCAGCCGAGACTAAGGCGCCAGACCCAGGAACGGCCCGAAGTGCCTCTACATCCTCCGCAAGCCAATCTGAAGACAGTTCCAGGAGGGAAAAGAAATGCAGGACCGAAGCTAAAAAGCCACGAGCGCGTAAGTCCTCAGCCACAAGCGCAGCCGACAGGGAAGGAACCTGCACATGAAGCTGAACCACACCAATATCCCGCAAAAGGGTAGAAGCAAAAAGGCACTCATTAAGATGCGCAAAATCGCCCCTCAGGTAAACCTGGATCACCATCAATGCTTTGCGCCACTCAAACGTGCGGGTCTGACAGAACGAATCCCAAGCATCCAACGAAAATAAGGGCAGTCTGCAAGCAGGACGACCCCGGAACCTCATAACGCATCCAGTAAGGACACGATGATCCACACCTGAACGAAGAAGGATCCATTACGGAGGCATACTCTGGGTCATGCAGGAGGTAAGCTGCAATGGCTGACCGCACCTCAGGTGGCGAGATGCGGGAAGCCGAAAACCTCCAGAAAGACGGAACCGAAGAATCCACAGGGACATGGAACCGAACCCGGGGAGGAGCAGAACCCAAGTCCAAATCGTACGCATTGGGGGGGGAGGGGGAAGAAAACCCTACTCCTTGCAACAGTAAGCCCCGCTCAGAAGGACGGAAAATCCAGGTGGGGTCCAACGGAACGCAAGGCCCCCAAGTCAGCTCCTTCCCAACCCTGGGAAGGGGCTGACTTCGGGCCCCACTCCGGGCCCGAGTCGTCCTCCAAAGCCCCGACCTCACAAGAAAAAGCCGGGGCAGCCGAAAGAGCCAGAAGGGAAGGAGCCTTTACTGGTCAGACCCAGGAGCATCAGCTGGAGGAACAGACTCGAATGCCTCCGCAGTAACCCTGGACGGGGCAACCCCCGAAACTGCCCGAGTCTCAGAAACCTCTAAACCCTGCCCAGACCCCAAAGCCCTCAAACGCTTAGGGGCCGGTAGCAGGGGAGGGAAGGGAACCGAATGAACCACAGAAGGGGAAGAACGAAGAGGCATGGACGGAGTCAAGGCCGAAGCGACCAACACCCCCAAGTCCGAGTCCCTATAGGCAAGGTGTGGCAGCCCTGGGGCGTCTGGGGAAGCGACAACTCGAGCGCGTTGCAATAACCTAAACCTATCCTGCAACGTGCGTGCTGCCTGCACCCGAAGAAAATCATCATCAGTGAGTGAATTGAGTGAACCAAACAGGCAGCATGATGGAGGCAAAACTGGCGACTGTCACCCTTAGACAAGGGCACAGAACAGCTTTCAAACTCGTATGAGGCGAGGTGGAACTCGGAAGACGCATCCATCGGTCCACCAAGCCCCGACGGGGTTTTCCAGGGTAAGCCTAGCCAAAGTGTTACAAAGCCAGTTCAACCCAAGAACTAACAAAGGAGGATGAGCTAAAACACTGAAATCCCTGTAATGTGTACAATCATAGGGGCCTAGAGGAGGGTCACCAAAATATCAGAAGTGGACCTATACCCAAACAAGGCAGACCCAATCCAGGCAAAGAAAATAAAAATAAAATAAAAACCCTGCAAAAGTACAACATCTCCAGAGGAAACAGGAACATGGCCACTGCATAGGTAGGCAAGCTGCGCAACACCACCACTTCCTACCCAAGGCCAAAGCCCATGAAACCTCAGCTGGCCCTAAGGGCAGGGTAAATGCAGAGCAGCAAGAATCCCTACGGAAGTGGAGTCCCGAAGGCACTCTGGAAGGGAACCCTAGCACCCAGGGGTAGTACTTACAGGGCACTTATGGAAGATAGCCCTAAGTGCATGCAGCCCAGTACACTGATGTTACACTTGGCCACCACCACCACAAAACACTGCCAAGAAATCAAGGCCAGAGTTGATGACTGCCCCAGATCGAATCGCCCAACGAACTGGTGGTTTGAGTAGCCGGCGCGGGGGGTCCATGGTTCCCCTCTTCCCTTCCCGGAGAGGGGAGGGGAGGGCTGTGCGGACAAGTAATTGCCTAAGTGTAGTTACAGGATGAGAGCTATGCTCGTGGTGTCCCGTCTTCCCAGCACTCTTTGTCATGTAACGCTTTGAAACTACTGATGGTCTTGGCCTCCAACACCTTCTCCCCTAACTTGTTCCAACCGTCTACCACTCTGTTTGCGAAAGTGAATTTTCTTATGTTTCTTCGGCATCTGTGTTTAGCTAGTTTATATCTATGACCTCTTGTTCTTGAAGTTCCAGGTCTCAGGAAATCTTCCCTATCGATTTTATCAATTCCTGTTACTATTTTGTATGTAGTGATCATATCACCTCTTTTTCTTGTCTTCCAGTTTTGGCATATTTAATGCCTCTAACCTCTCCTCGTAGCTCTTGCCCTTCAGTTCTGGGAGCCACTTAGCAGCATGTCTTTGCACTAAGTGGCGTGGCGATGGTGTATGATGTTTGTTTGTTTCCTTGAGAGTTGAGGGAGTTCTGCCTCCCTGTTTGGTCTTCGGTTGTAATTTTCTTACCAAGTGGGGTTTGTTGTTATGCCTACCTTTCTGGGTGCCTAACCCCAGTCAATTGCAAACAAGGAATACCCCTAACCACAGGGGGGGGGGGGCAGGTTCCAAAGGCCACTGCTCCCATGCCTCTCTGAGGGGGCCAGGTTCTGGCTTGTGGTCCCCAGTAGGCTGAACTCCAGTGACTAATGCCCTAGACTAATATATCGCATATCAGTCTGATAGCTCTAGGGAGCCGAAGGGGCTCCCCACAGAAAAAAAAGACTATCCTAAGAATTTAGTTCCAAAGGGTAAGGGAGCAATTAGAGAACCCCCTCCCCCTTATGCTGTGACCAGGTGAGTGAAAAGTCAGGTAGCCTGGAGCATCAGCTGACCTGTGCTGCCACCTGGTGGGGTCGAGCACATCACATTAAAGATGTTNGCCATTTATCAGGAAGAAGAAAGCTCCGTTTCATTAGCAACAGCTCGTGCAATGAGCGTTTTTCCTGTCCCCGGGGTCCATATAATAAAATACCTGCAAGAAAAAAATCATATTACTATTGAATGTTAAATAGTCTATATGCTATTCACTGAACTATTAAATCTTATACAGTTAACACTCACTTTAAGCAAAATGGCAAAAATGGTCCCCACAGCTGAAGAAATCCAAACTTACAAAATTAATGATGCCTAATACAGGTAAGGAATTCTCAAGAGAAAACACTAGGCAATGTGACTATCACTTGGAGGGATACAAGGACAGTCAGGGACTGGTGGCCCATCAACTCTGGTTATTGATGCACACCTTGCCAGAAGTGAGGAGCTTCAGAACCTTCACCTGCCCATGAAGTTAAATGCAGTTTGTTGAACTAGTACATGCAAATGTATGACCAGCTCACCTCTTAATTTAATACCTGGTGTATGGATGTGCTAATCCTCTACACACCACCACAATGTGCAACCAGCCTCTCATCACATGCCTTACAGGGATCCCAATGAATATTGGCCTGGAAACTACCTTTCATTAATAAAGGATGGTTCATTCAATACTAAAAAAAAAAATTCACTACAATATCCTCTATTTTTCAAGGGTTGTTGCTTTCCTATACAATCGACCTGAGAAAATGAGGTACCATTATGATTATCAGCAGCAAGCTTATGCACTTTTTTCTCTCATGGGGGGGGGGGGGGTGACAGCCAGTGGACAGCGCTTCAGATTCATAGTCCCGGGTTCCGGGTTCGATCCCCGGTGGGGGCAGAAACAAAAGTTTCTGAAAAAGGAGGCAGTTTCTTTCACCCTGATGCCATTACCTAGCAGTAAATAGGTACCTGGGAGTTAGACAGCTGCTATGGGCTACTTCCTGGGGGGGGGGGGTTGTAACAAAGAGGAGCCTGGTTGAGGACCGGGCCGCGGGCACGCTAAGCCCCGAAGATAAGGGATCATAAATCAGAGATGTCCCTGGGGTGGTACCAAGATAAAAATTTCATGAACTTTGTTCATGACAAACTCAAGCAGCCTGATAAAAACTCACCTCTTGGGGGTTTAACACCAATGGCTTGAAGAGAAGGGATGCGCAACGGCAACTCTCCACCATCTCTTTGATTTGAGCCAGTTGTTTTCTGCACCCCCGATGTCATCATACCACTTCATTTAACTGCTCCTCTTCCTCCTGTGCACAATGAAGTCAATAACCATGTGTAAATTAAGCTTGCAATGCATGTAAATTTTTTGACAAACTAACTACATAGTTCTTCATTCTTCAACACTTTTTACCATTTCAAAAACATTGCCACTACAAACTTCATTTATAGTGTAAGTACCATTTTTTTTCTAATTTAAACCAATTAAGCAGAAATTACCATTCCAAGTATTTTGGTAAAAAACAGGACAATCATAACCAGACTTGTTCATCAGTATATTTCTCAGCAACTTACTGTACTTATGCTTTTTATTATCACTAGCCAGTCAACTTTCAAATCTTGCTCCCCGTTCTCTTATTTTGACAAATGTATAATATGTGGCATCTGATAATTCAAATCCTGGCACATTACCACTGCTCCATGACTTCAGACAAATTTTCTACACCCACTCTCTTTTTACTCCAATATTCAATCATTCTGCATGCACCTCATCACCTACAAATTTCTCACATTTCAGTTTCTTTACCGATTTACTGGAATCACTTCTTCCATAAATATCACCCATCATATGATTTTACATACTTCTCAAGCCATCAAATCCAACCATCTTTACTGATAAAGTAAAATGGCTTAAAATGATTCTGGAATATAGCAAACTGGCAGAAAAAAAAAATGCTAAATGATGTATACGACCGCAATTATGAGCAATCCTCCCAACATCCACCAGGCCAACCTACGTTCGACGTAATGCACATTTTTTCTAAACTATATTTTTTATGTAAAACCAGACATGTTCACAGATATTATTCTGGTGTTTGTTGGCATTCCTCCACCATGTGGAGTGTGGGGTGGCCAGGGATTATGACAGTACCTGGATCATACCTGGAGTGCATTCTGGGAGTTCATCTACTTCCCAGCAGTGAATTGTAAGCTCAACATCCCACCTTGCAGGGAACTACTATCTTCATGGTAAACCAAGCCACCCAACACATTTTTTTTTTTTTTTTTTTTTTTTTTTTGAGATATATACAAGAGTTGTTACATTCTTGTACAGCCACTAGTACGCGTAGCGTTTCGGGCAGGTCCCTGGAATACGATCCCCTGCCGCGAAGAATCGTTTTTTCATCCAAGTACACATTTTACTGTTGCGTTAAACAGAGGCTACAGTTAAGGATTTGCGCCCAGTAAATCCTCCCCGGCCAGGATACGAACCCATGACATAGCGCTCGTGGAACGCCAGGCGAGTGTCTTACCACTACACCACGGAGACTGCTAAATTATGAACATGAATTATTACCATGATTAGTACCACTGGCTTTCCATGCATGGTGCATGGAAAGCCAGTGATACTACTGTATATATCTAACTGTATCTAGTATATGTAACACTCTCTTCCCCTCCCCCCCCCTTCTACATTTATGATGGCTCTTACTACTTTACAGAGGTAATACAGATTGTAAGCTCAACATAATGCCTTGCAGGGGTACAAAATTTGTCTTTGCAAAGTGAGCAATCCTGGACACTTTGTAACACTCGACACTGTCGTAAGCACCCATTATGGATTATTGGGAATCCACTCAATAAACCATTTAAATTGCTGGAACCGACTCAAAACCCAAAATCTATATTTCCTACAGTGCAGGCAGGAGAGATGCATAATTTAACATGGAAAATATTAGAAAGGCTGGTCCCAA
Organism: Procambarus virginalis; assembly: GCA_020271785.1. NCBI lineage: Eukaryota > Metazoa > Arthropoda > Malacostraca > Decapoda > Cambaridae > Procambarus > Procambarus virginalis. Next base: position 11,786,799 of record WNGS01021324.1, read on the forward strand.
ATCTGCACACAGAAATAACATCACATGAGACCAGAAGGCATGGTAGGATGTGCAGAATAACCTTGTTGAAAAATAGAGGTGCAACAGGTACTCAGAGAGAACTATCAACATGCCCGAGACTGTTCAACAGCTTTCCACTACACATACGGCTCATACATAACTGGCCGACCCCTCACAGTGTTGAAGAAAGAACTCTTGAAACGCCTCCAAAGGATACCCGATCAACAAAGCTGTGATTCGCACGTCACGCCGCAAGCACCCTCGACCAACAGCCTGGTTGACCAAGCCATCAATCAGAAGGCCTGGTCAGAGACCGGGCCACAGGGACCGTGACCTTTAGATTCCCCACAGGGTAAGATAACCCCTACATACTAACACATGATACATCCAGACTAATAATGCTATTTAATATCAATAAATGCAGCAACATATGTTAACATGTGCAAGTACAAATATTTCTATATATATATTTATAAAAAAAGACACCTATACAAGATCATATACTTTTTGATTCGTAATTTTTTTCTTCATAGTTTCAAAGGTGATCTGACCGAGACTAACATCCTAGAATGAGCATCCCGATTAAAAGACATGTAAAGTTAGGAGGAAATTGCTAAACAAATACTGCATCTATAAATAGTGTAATCTTTGAACCTCCTTTTATAGGAAATTTATTACAACTTCCAAAAATATTTGCTCCTTTCCAATTTGGAACAATTTCTTTAATTTGACACAACATAAATGTGTGTATAGTTCTGTCAGTGAAACTTTCACAATGGACCCATCAATGTTATTACTGTCTTGCAGTCTTATTTCAATAACGATTCATTAAAACTGAAGAACGTTTATTTACCAAAGACTGCCTTTTCATAATGCTTCCTCCCATGAACTTTCAAAATGTCCCCCACCTACTTTATAATTTGTTCTATTTACTTCAAATATTTAATTTTCTGTAACTAATAATTCAAATACTTTTAAATCATATTTCCATTATATTTTTCCTCCGTCTCATTGGCTTGTCCATTTTTGTTTATCAAGTGCTCGTGCCCCTGGCTCCTCCCACACGTGCACTTCCTTACATCGTTCTACCACATTCAGTATGTACAACCTTCTAGAGCACCACGCTGCTTAATAAGCATTTCAAACCCTTGTTACACCTCTGGTTATTTTCACACCAAACTATGAAGCACATTAACCTGAATAAAATATAATCACAAAATTATACCTCTAAAATAATTTTTTACCTGTACAGTGGAGCCTCGTTACACAAACTTAATTGGTTCCTGAAAACCGGTCAAGTACCGATCTATACGAGTAATACAAAAATTTCCCGAAAGGAAAAGGTAAATTGGATTAATCCATTCCAGACCACAAAAACATATACTGTATATTAATACAATACATAAACGAAATAAATGCAAATACTGTAAACACTTTACTTGCACTAAGGCAAGTTGACTGCATATTGAAAGGCAGCAAGGCAGAAGAAGAGATGTTACTCCTTGACAGGGTTTACTCCCGTACCATTTTACCTTTGTCAGTGATATTTTTCAAGAAAACTTTGCACTCCCCCCCCCCATTTTGCACACGTTTCTTTTACTAGAGAACTAGATTTAGGCATGAAACTCGGTAGCAAGAGCAAACACGTGGGCACCATCTTTGTATTTTACAAAAGTCCTTTTTTCCGTCTCGATCAACGTTCTAACTCATTTTCTTTTTGCTTGACTCTTATAGCTAACTTTCTTAGGTGCCATGATTAACACTAAGAATATTAAAATATACAAGAAAACATAAGAAAGTTTAGAGAAATCTAGTAGTAGTGTGGACTGCACGACAGCTACTGGGAAATCGACTCATAAGTCACAATGAGTCATAATGTAAGACCCACTTACATTATGTTTGAGTGCTGAACAAACAGTCGACTACCAACATGAACACGATGTTCTAGCGCCAAACTGTTCAAGTACAGAGATTCCACTGTAGTTTGTATGTAACCAATTTTACTCTCTAAGCCCTGTTGGTGAATAGGTTAGTCTGCTGATAACCTATCTGCAATGCTGCCGTTAACAGCTGCCTGTACACCCACACACGACAAGCAATCAACCGCACAATACTAACCTCACGCTTCACTGGTTCACCCTCGCAGTAAATAACGGTGTCTTGAGATACAATGCAATATGGTGCTGGGTCGGTTTCTACCACTTTAAACTCTACCGCTCTCATGCCACCACGCACAAGAAAGAGGTCACCTTTGTGGATGGGCCGATAAGCTTCCAGGAAGTAGGGTTTCAGGAACACCTAGACAAGGCAGATGGTAAGTAGTGCATGCAACATTTTACAACTTCATACATTTTATATGTCATATTAGTTTAACAATTACATAAACTAAAAACCTTGTTCACAAATTTCTGACAGAAGGCAAACAGCATAAATGATTTGTGGTTAAGCTTATAAACCTACAGAAAATAATTATGTAATTCCAGTTGGAGTCCACTCATGGTATTGTATAAAAATTATAAATGTAATTTCCCATATATGTTAACCCAATATAGTCTTGTGAAGGATCTTACAGAAAAATATTGGGTGTTCCAAAAACAGCCATTTATATACTAAAATTGTTAAATTAACATAAATGTATAGCATAATTTGTTGTACAGTTTTAAGACTCATCAGACCAATATATTACAATTATGGTATAAAGCAAAGTTTAACTGGGTGTTGTGAGCACAGGTATGAGAAAAATAACAATTACCCATTATCAAAACTTTAACAGCAAGGAGTATTTACATGATTACATTCTTGAGAATGAACTAAATATTTACCTTGCGTAGGTGCCATCTAATTAAAACATGGCTGCTTAAAATCAAGCCCTACTTTACAGTACTAAAAAATGTATTTGTGCTTTTAGGCTATGGTGAGCTTTAGATTTGCATTTATATAGCACTCCAGAGGATAATTAAATTTTCCACCATTTTGGCTGTACCCATGTCTAAATTTTCTCTGGCTGTGTGACCCATAATATACTAAAGTGAGTTACTGATACTTAACAATGACTCCTGATTAAAGCATTCAAGGCTATGTATAACTGGTTTCACTTCAAAATGCACGTGCAGTACTCTAAATTTGTTTACCAATAATATTCTACTCTGTTTTTGCTCAATATAAATTATGTGACGCTATTGGAAGAATTCATGAACAGAACAGTGGGAGAAATAAGTAAATTTGCAAACATATATTCTGAAATTTCGGGACACTACTCACCTCAAAAATATTACCAGTGAGACCTTCCACCGTGTCATCAATGGGCAGAACATGAATACGCTTGCCGTACTTCACATCTGGGCATGGCTGAATGGCAACAATATCCCCCAAACGAATGCGGAGATTGTTTCTCACCTGCAAGATTATTACACAAGTTACCGTAGTAGAATATTTTCAAATATCCAAATTAAAAGTATTAACTGGTCCTTACATCATAACCCAATTTCTTACAGCATGTGATAGAAAAGAAACAATCTGGAGGAAACAAGAAAGGCCAGATAGATGCACAACATTTACACCAATTCATTTGCCAAATCTTAAAAATTACAGCGCGTGACTGAGAAGCACCACTAACACATCCTTGACAGCAGGGTAATGTATACACTTGGTACACACATTCTTCAAACCTCTCCTACTTACAAAGAAAACACTAACAGCACTACCTCTCCCAAGCTTCTGTACTGTCACTTAGTAATCATTCCCTACCACATCACATGCACTGTTCACCCCCAACTACAGCCAGGATGTGTGATCTCTCTACCCAGGTTGTGAGTGACACAGGACCTATTAACCACCACCAGCAAAGAGTGTCAAGGACATACCAATAAGATCTGTTGGAGCTATCGCAAGAACGAATGTGTATATTACTCTAATAAATGAAATTAACAAATTTAATCAATTTTATGAGTAGAAAAAATATACAAAAGATAAGAGTTAAACCAGAATTGCATTATAATCGACACCCTGTAATAGGATCTATCATATACAATTATATTTAAGAATTATTTAACCCAAAGGGGATTTTCTACCTTTAAACCCAGAGATTTTAAGTAAGAGTTTACTGTATTATAACTAGAAAACTAATACAACTGAATAACCAAACCTACCTAGCTGTTGAGACTCCATAATACAGTTACCTCGTGCACACAAACTATCACAAAATCTAACACGCACAATATTGAAGAGACTGAGGATACATGGTATAATTTTCTTTAATGAACTCTCCTGAAAATGACAAACATTAAAATAACGTGGAAATACGTTCAAGTATCAAGTGTGCATGCAATACACAGCCTCTGTTAAATATGGATTTTTTTTTTTTTGACAAAGTCCATGATACAAGTACAGAACTGTTCAGCGAAGGTCTAAACAGCCCTTGTGATGATGAATTGACTGACTTTGCTACCTTATCAGTGCAACTGTCAAATCATAACACAAAAGACCACTACTTACTACACGGTTCATGCGAACTTTGTCGTCGGACATGGTATCGTCGGAGAGCACGATGCAGACCGTCTGCTTGCGCTTCTTGCCTTTGATGAGCACTGTATCACCTCGGAAGAGTTGGAGCTCGTCCATTTTGGCCTGGCTGAGTGCCACCACAGAGTTGTCATCGTTGACGGCATCTTCCACAATGAGGCGGTTTGGCTTTTTCTTCTCCTTCAGTATAGCTGTTGCTAAGTCTTCCCTATAAAAAGTATGTAAATAAGAATAAATTTTTAAACAGGTAAAATAACAGAATGGACACCTTGAATCCACGTATACAACATATATAAATTGAGAGATATCATATGTACATACGTGTGTATGCACAGTTATCTTATATATATAGTGCATCATACCGAAACATACTGACCAGAGTAATTAATGCCTGCGCATGAACTGAGAGCAACAGGTGAACACTAAACATCACCCCTAATGTATACATTAAAAGCTTACTAGCCACAGGGGTGGAGAAAAGATGATAATTTTCCAGCCAAAGAAAGCTATCACAGTCAAAACTACATAATGTATACTCTCAATTTAATTTAATATATTGTTTATCGATATTAAAAAACTGTTGGAATAGGCCTAAAATATCATGGAGTGCCACAGTATGTATATAACAGCACACCATTCAGGTAATTACCTACTGTACATGTAGTTACAGGATGAGAGCTATGCTTATGGTGTTCCGTCTTCCAGTACTCTGTCATATGACGCTTTGAAACTACAATACTAACGATTGTGGCATCTACCCCTCTGTCTCTCAACTTGTTCAACCAGTCTACAACTGTTAGCAAAGGTAAACTTTCTAATGTTATTCTGCAGCTTTATTTCCTTAGTTTGATCCAATGTCCTTTTCTTGAAGTTTGTTTTCAAGTTGTCAATTTTGCTGATTCCTGTTGCTATTTTGTAAGTGATCATTAATACTAAAAAGGGAAGCTAACAAAACTGAAGAAGTTAAAGAAAATAATATGAATACAATAAAAACGTGATACTTCAAGATAACAGGCAGTGACCATTACATTATGGAGTCTATACTTAAAGCAACAGTACAGTAGTTAATTTACATTAATAACAGAACAAAAATAATATGGAGTAATATAGAAAAGCAACTGGATAATAGCAAAGTATAATTTAAGGTTAATGGGGCCAACACTTAAAATAAAAAAGGACCATAATTTGGATATTGTTAATTCTAGATTAATTTGATTGTTGGACGTTACGAAACAATATGTAAAAACATCTTGTTGATGTTAGCAGTTACCACAAATTGTGAATATTGTAAATCAAGGCAATGCCGTTTAGAGCAAGTGGGTTAGCGTGTGAGAAAATGAAGGTTGTCTCTCGGCAAACAGAATTGGCTTCAAATGTTGGGTGGTATGTGGAAGATCATAGTTTTATATGAGAAAGATGAGTGGACCATGCAACCTGCAGAATGCCAATATTTAATGGCAGTGGGAGAAGTGGTGTACATTCACTGAAACATACTGCTGCCTGTCATGGACAACACCTAGAGTAGTCATGGGAATCAACCTGCTTTCTGCCTCAATGCTGGGGAAGCAGTGAGGTATGTGAAGGTAGAAGTGAGGAACTACTTACCAACTTCAGGGTAGCAATAGATATAGAATTCAGTCCAAGTGAGGGATCCCAGTTATATAGGGCATTCTGCCGGCTATTATGCTTGGAATGGAAACAGCTGCCACCATTTATTAGGTGGCAAAAGGTGGTAACTGACAAAAAACTTAATTCTACTTTAATTCTTGCACTTAACAAGACCAAAGTCTTGGGTAGTATATAATTATTTATGTTTAGTAAGAAAAAAAAAAAAGCTAAACAATGAAATTCTTAACACTTTCGCACAGGAACGACGCAGCATTGCATCGTTTTTTTTTAGATGAAGCATTCCTGGTAACGACGCAGCATTGCGTCGTTTTCGGCGGCGGCTTCAGGAGGGGCACACAGCGGTTTTGGATATTATATGCATATACTCTTGTAGGGAATTTCATTGCAAATACATTGATACCAAAATGAAAGACCTAGGGCCAGCATTGAGGTAAAGTTGAAAACAGTATACCCATTTTATTAGCGCTCACTGGGATTATGCTCCGTCATTTTCTCTGTTTGCTGTGGGTGGTACGCCTGGCTTTTGGACTTTATATTTGCATATACTCTTATAGGGAATTCTATTGCGAACACAATGATACCAAATTGAAAAACCTAGGACAAGAAATGAGATGACAAAGTAGAAACGAGTATACACTTTTGCAGTATTACCTCGCTCTCTAATGTAATGAGAGGCGCCTTGGGATGGCGCAGTGCTCTCTTTCCGGGCCACATTCATCATGTGAGCGGGTGGAGCGTGCTGCGGTTTTTGACTTCATATGCATATGCTCTTGTTGTGAATTCTATTGTGAACACAATGATACCAAAATGAAAGCCCTAGGACGGGAATTGAGGTGACAAACGTGAAAGGAGTGTACACATTTTATCACTTATGCGCTCCCGGGTAACACGCACTCACTTTCTCTGTTTGTTGTGGATGGTACGCCAGGCTTTTGGACTTTGTATGTCTTTAGTTGTGTAGAGAATTCTTTTGTGAACACAATGATACCAAATTTAAAATCCCTGGACGAGAATTGAGGTGACAAAGTTGAAGAGAATATACACTTTTCAGAATTACCGCGCGCTCCAGTGAAACGCTGGTACCCACTCGGCCTAGTTGAGGGCTGGCGGGCTGGGGCCGCCAAAGTGTTAAAAAGGATTCAAGCATGATCGTAACTAAGCGGGCGGTCTGATTAACTTAAGTGAGGTTGCCCGTGCCAATAGGAACCACACGCTCCGTCGACCCATATGTGTACGGTATCAACAAACTTGCAAGTTGAGGCAACGGTCACGAGCCGAATTTTTCGATGAAATTGGGGTCATATCACTAAAAATCTGTAAGTAGGGGCCCCATTTTGTAAGACGATGTTTCACTGTACAAGGCCAAGAAATATTTTAGTTTGGTTTTTAGCTTTATTTTTTGGACTATAAACTGAATACCAAATTCTATCTTATTGTCCCTTACGTCTATGTATGTATGATGGTCCACAGTTACAAAAAGTACTATCCAAACAGGAGGATGAGTTGTACTTCTATACCTACTGTAATTAAAAATGGGGGAGGGGATAAATCCACTTTTTTTTAATTCTGATCAGATCTGGAGTAATATACAGTACCAGCATTAATCCAATTTTCTGTGGTTACACTGTATACACTAAATAATTACCTTAACTATATGAATAGTAAGTAGTACGTGTACTGATATTTATCAAGCAGAAAATTTTTATTCATTACATTCGGTAGCCTAAATGGCCTCGGGAAGGCCAGATAAACAGAAGTCTATAATGTAGTGTAGTGTACCATCTATGCAACACTTTAAACATACAGTACTGTGAAGCTATATACAATGCATTTAATATTAAGAACATTTTGAATGAGAATACTAATTTTACCAGAGAACATTACACAAACCATATCACAAACTACAGAATAGTACCTTATCTGCCTTTATCATTTGCATTTTTAATGGTAGGCAAATTTCCTAGCACTATCGGTATACATTTTGGCAGATTACCATACTCCTGGTAACTATTCACCTAGCATTAGGAATTACTGTAGTACCGTTGCAGAAATGCATGCTGCGGATGGCCGGTAATTGGTCAGCGAGATTTTGCCAAGCCTGACAGGCATGACTTTGTTAATGCTGCAATCAGGACCGATAGGATTTTGCCTTATAATACATATCCCTTATTATACTGCAACCAGATATTAATTTGCATTTAGAATGAGAAGTTTCATATCTAAATGGAGAAATTTAATTAACACCTTGCAAAGACTATCACAATGATAGTCTTAATTAAGACTATCGACTCGATGATTAAGGGGAGCCGGTATCTCACCGAGAGAGAAACGAATATAATCCAGAGCAAGGCCTCTCATACCATTGTGGAGAAGTTTAAAAGGTCCTGATCCAATTTCCACAAATTTGCTCAAACTGATCATTTTTTCTACATATTCGACATGGCAAATGTACCAACTTTTGATAATGTATCAACATCGTAACATGAACAAAAAAGGTAAAAAATTTGAATATTTAAAGCTGTCTCAAAGTTATAGCAAAATTTTTAGTTCAAGTTCTCAGCATTATATATGATATTTCTACTTCATGGATTTCCTTGTAAGTTTTAATAAACATTGCTTGGCATTTATACTCGATATGTGAAAGTTGTAGGTCAATTTGTGTTGAAATGAAGTCAAGAAAAAATAGTCCACCCAAACAAAATATAATAAGGATAATGGGTTAGAGGATATACAAGTATACTTTATATAAGTGATAAAGCCCTCATCTGGTTCCCATTCAGCAAAACAACCTAAAGAGACTAAACAAAAGAGTTTGAAATCTGAAAAAAAATAAGTAAAGTTCTGCCACCTGTGGCTGATTTACATGTTTACCAATTTCGTTCCAACTTCACACACAGTACTTAGTGCTGGGTATGCATTCTCCAATATGTAGACGCCACAACAAAATCAGATAACAAAGGAGAAGAAAAACTCCCCCTCTATACAACAAATTTGGAGGACAAATATTGGCACTGGGCAATGTATTTATATGATATAAAATAATACAGTAAAATAACATTCACACATTATTATTTGTGTGAAATTTTGCTCTCCAGGTGACAATCAACAATCCTAGAAGGCACCAGCTGCATATCCACTTTGTGGACTCTCCTTACTACTATTATTCATCCATGTGTCAGACAGGTGCTTGCATCTCTCTATCCTTGAGGTCCAGTAAATTGGTGGTGTTATTATCATCTGTACTGGTTGTGCATGGCTTAATAAAATTATCATAAAACCCCATTTCTTAACATTATTGGGATGAAATTTTCATGAGGCTGATGCCATACGATGTGAGATGTTTAACACAAAGTACAGTATTACATTTTATTTTTTATTTTGGACAAATATTTTTGGGATATAGGCCAAGAGGTTGTTATGGTTTACAGTATCAAAGACCTTTCCAAGGTTAATTCAGAGGCCAATTGGGAACTCATTATTGTCAAGGGCTGTACTCGCTTAGTTGTGTTTGCGGGGGTTGGGCTTTGGTTCTTTGGTCCCATCTCTAAACTGTGTAGATTATATTAAGCAGACTAATAATGGCATCATTGGTATGCTTTTGGGAACGAAAGCCAAACTGGCTTGGACTTAACATGTTGAGTTTTACAAAGTAGGAATAGAACTGTTTGTAAACATTTTTTCATATACAAGTATTTGAAAATATAGGTAGATTCGATAATGGTCTAATTGTTTATGTCAGCAGTCTCGCCTTGTTTATGAACTGGCGTCACTTTTGCTTTTATAAAGACATCAGAAGTACGACACTTTAGAGATTTGTTCAATAGCAGACCTATGGGTCTGGTACAAAAGCAGGGGCAGCACACTCGTATATCCAGAGGTCACGACCTCTCTCTGTACGGTGCAGTTGCACCTCCACAGATTTCCAGTATCACCTATTGATGCTGGTAATGGCTCCAAAGGGCCACCACTGACGGGCTATTCATGCCCGTGCCACCTTTTGGGTGACAATCTTCTTCAATGAATCATCTTGTATATCATAAATGGTATTTAATTAATGTTCCCAGCTTTGGTTTTAGGCGATTGAATTATGGATATAATGTCTGTCGGGCTGACTGGTAAGAGGCATAGTGTTAGGATAGCTGCCGGTGACATATGTAGTAACATGTTCGAGTCTCAGATTTTTCTGGCAAGGTTAGTACCAACTGATAAAAGAAACTATTGAATTCAGTTGAATATTAAAGTGTTGCAAATGTGTAACCATATTTGTAGTTTTATCTGTTTATTATGTGACTTTTTTAGACCCTTAGATGTTAGAGATGGCATTCCATGTACTTTTCGTATTTCCTTTTGCTTCTTTAAATCTATTCTCATAAAAGGAAGCTTTGGCTCTTTGTATTATACTGGTAAGCACTGATGAGTTTTTCTTAACTACTACTATTGTAACTAGGCCAAAGCCAATGTTTCGTTTTCATATTCGTGTTCTTGTCAATTGCTTTAAGTATGCCACTTGTGAGCCAGGGGTTGTTAACCTTGTTTTATTTAGTACCTTAAATATGGCTAAAATATGCCATCTTTAACTAATTAAGAACTTACTACACCTACTTACTTACTAAGAACTTACTACGCCTGTCCTCGACATGTTTACTAACAGTCTGTAAAATAAAAATCGAGATTCACTGGGTACACACAAGCATTGCTGGTCTGGTCAAGGTAAAATTATACCTTTATTAGGATGCAAATTTTCAACTTTCAAGGTTGAACTACAACAAAACCACTGAAAGAGGCCATACTGGCCAGGTGCATGTGTAGGATTGCAAGAACTAATCTCATGGAAACATTGGGGTCAAATTATTCAAATTATAAACTCCAGTTGTATTTCAGAACAAAATGCATAGCATTAGGTCAGGTTGGAAAAAGTTGCATAGGTATTATAACCCATGGCTGAACCTTGGGTTATAATACCTATATGGTATGATCCAACTTTGGTATGATGCAACCGTGGTATGATACAACCGTGGTATGATACAACCGTGGTATGATACAACCGTGGTATGATACAACCGTAGTATGATACAACCGTGGTATGATACAACCGTAGTATGATACAACCGTGGTATGATACAACCGTGGTATGATACAACCGTGGTATGATACAACCGTGGTATGATACAACCGTAGTATGATACAACCGTAGTATGATACAACCGTGGTATGATACAACCGTGGTATGATACAACCGTGGTATGATACAACCGTGGTATGATACAACCGTGGTATGATGCAACCGTAGTATGATACAACCGTGGTATGATACAACCGTGGTATGATACAACCGTGGTATGATACAACCGTGGTATGATACAACCGTGGTATGATACAACCGTGGTATGATACAACCGTGGTATGATACAACCGTGGTATGATACAACCGTGGTATGATACAACCGTGGTATGATACAACCGTGGTATGATACAACCGTGGTATGATACAACCGTGGTATGATACAACCGTGGTATGATACAACCGTGGTATGATACAACCGTGGTATGATACAACCGTAGTATGATACAACCGTAGTATGATGCAACCGTAGTATGATACAACCGTAGTATGATACAACCGTAGTATGATACAACCGTAGTATGATGCAACCGTAGTATGATACAACCGTAGTATGATGCAACCGTAGTATGATACAACCGTAGTATGATGCAACCGTAGTATGATGCAACCGTGGTATGATACAACCGTGGTATGATACAACCGTAGTATGATGCAACCGTAGTATGATGCAACCGTAGTATGATACAACCGTAGTATGATGCAACCGTAGTATGATGCAACCGTAGTATGATACAACCGTAGTATGATACAACCGTGGTATGATACAACCGTGGTATGATACAACCGTGGTATGATACAACCGTGGTATGATACAACCGTGGTATGATACAACCGTGGTATGATACAACCGTGGTATGATACAACCGTGGTATGATACAACCGTGGTATGATACAACCGTAGTATGATACAACCGTAGTATGATGCAACCGTAGTATGATACAACCGTAGTATGATGCAACCGTGGTATGATACAACCGTAGTATGATACAACCGTGGTATGATACAACCGTGGTATGATACAACCGTGGTATGATACAACCGTGGTATGATACAACCGTGGTATGATACAACCGTGGTATGATACAACCGTGGTATGATACAACCGTGGTATGATACAACCGTGGTATGATACAACCGTGGTATGATACAACCGTGGTATGATACAACCGTGGTATGATACAACCGTGGTATGATACAACCATGGTATGATACAACTTTGACCCAAAATATTAGTTTGTGTCATGACCATTCTTGAGCAGGTTCCCCATGACTCACCCCGGCTGAGTCATGGCCACACTCACCTACACAAGGAAGTTATAACAACTTCCAACCCAAGAAAGTTATTGTTATAACTTCCAACACAAGGCAGTTATTGTTATAACTTCCAACACAAGGCAGTTATTGTTATAACTTCCAACACAAGGCAGTTATTGTTATAACACCATATCTTAACATAGGACCATGCTAGGATAGCCAACAACGTGCAAGTCATGACCCATGTTGGATATGGTGACCCTCCTCCACCAGCCAACACCTGGTGCAAGCTACGGCCCAGTATGGGGCCCATATTGGACTTGGTAGCAGGTGGTGGCCAGGTGGCTGGCCTGGACGTGTAGCGGGCCCGTCGTGGACACGTCCAGGGGGCCCCACAGCGGGGCCCGCCGGGATCAGCTGAGCGGGACCCGTGCTCTCTCCTGCCTTTGTCTCCTGTAAACATCTTTAATTCCCACACTAATATGGGCCAGCGCCGCACACTTGCCGCACCCTGGGGCCCGCCATGCTTGCGGGAGGCGGGCTGCGGCTCCCGCACCCGCAGCAGGAGGCCAATAGTGGCGTAAAGTGGTGGAGGGAAGGACGGCCTGCTCGCCCAGGCTCCCGAGGTGACGGAGCAAAATTGAAGGTAGATTGATGGTGCTCGCCTCTCCCACGGCACCCACACCGCCTCCCCTTCCACCTGTCCCAGCACGCACCAGGCAACACCCACCCTCCGCCACACTCCCCACACCTCACTACACATCCAAATAACCACTGAAAAAATGTCATTCCCGCCTGTAATGCTGGTCAAATGTGCAACCCCCTCCCTCCACCCCCTGCGAAGCCTCAGCCACCCGGCTCTCCCACACCAGCCTCGACCCCTCACTTCACTCTCACTTCTCCGGCGACAAAAATGGCACCAAAGCCCACCACAACCTACTGTTCGCCATGGCGGATGTGTGTGTTTGGGAAGGAGGCTGAGGTATGAGCGGGACGAGTGTGGGTGCCTCTCCTCGTGACGCCTGCCGTCAGCTTACTGCAGCTTGACGTGGAGTTGTTGGTCCCTGTGATTGGTCGCCCCCCGCCTGCCCTCACCCTATTGGTCACCCCGACCCCGCCACGCTCAAACTCTCTCTCCTCTGCCTACTTCACCACACTGTTCACTCTCACTACTTCACCACACTGCCACTCTCACTACTTCACCACACTGTTCACTCTCACTACTTCACCACACTGTTCACTCTCACTACTTCACCACACTGTCACTCTCCTACTTCACCACACTGTTCACTCTCAACACTTCACCCACTGTTCACTCTCACTACTTCACCACACTGTTCACTCTGCTACTTCACCACACTGTTCACTCTGCCACTTCACCACACTCACTCTCTACTTCACACACTGTCACTCTCACTACTTCACCACACTGTTCACTCTCACTACTTCACCACACTGTTCACTCTCACTACTTCACCACACTGCTNACCTGTACAGTGGAGCCTCGTTACACAACTTAATTGTTCCTGAAAACCGGTCAAGTACCGATCTATACGAGTAATACAAAAATTTCCCGAAAGGAAAAGGTAAATTGGATAATCCATTCCAGACCACAAAAACATACTGTATATTAATACAATACATAAACGAAATAAATGCAAATACTGTAACACTTTACTTGCACTAAGGCAAGTTGACTGCATATTGAAAGGCAGCAAGGCAGAAGAAGAGATGTTACTCCTTGACAGGGTTTACTCCCGTACCATTTTACCTTTGTCAGTGATATTTTTCAAGAAAACTTTGCACTCCCCCCCCCCATTTTGCACACGTTTCTTTTACTAGAGAAACTAGATTTAGGCATGAAACTCAGTAGCAAGAGCAAACACGTGGGCACCATTTTTGTATTTTACAAAAGTCCTTTTTTCCTGTCTCGATCAACGTTCTAACTCATTTTCTTTTTGCTTGACTCTTATAGCTAACTTTCTTAGGTGCCATGATTAACACTAAGAATATTAAAATATACAAGAAAAACATAAGAAAGTTTAGAGAAATCTAGTAGTAGTGTGGACTGCACGACAGCTACTGGGAAATCGACTCATAAGTCACAATGAGTCATAATGTAAGACCCACTTACATTATGTTTGAGTGCTGAACAAACAGTCGACTACCAAACATGAACACGATGTTCTAGCGCCAAACTGTTCAAGTACAGAGATTCCACTGTAGTTTGTGTGTAACCAATTTTACTCTCTAAGCCCTGTGGTGAATAGGTTAGTCTGCTGATAACCTATCTGCAATGCTGCTGTTAACAGCTGCCTGTACACCCACACACGACAAGCAATCAACCGCACAATACTAACCTCACGCTTCACTGGTTCACCCTCGCAGTAAATAACGGTGTCTTGAGATACAATGCAATATGGTGCTGGGTCGGTTTCTACCACTTTAAACTCTACCGCTCTCATGCCACCACGCACAAGAAAGAGGTCACCTTTGTGGATGGGCCGATAAGCTTCCAGGAAGTAGGGTTTCAGGAACACCTAGACAAGGCAGATGGTAAGTAGTGCATGCAACATTTTACAACTTCATACATTTTATATGTCATATTAGTTTAACAATTACATAAACTAAAACCTTGTTCACAAATTTCTGACAGAAGGCAAACAGCATAAATGATTTGTGGTTAAGCTTATAAACCTACAGAAAATAATTATGTAATTCCAGTTGGAGTCCACTCATGGTATTGTATAAAAATTATAAATGTAATTTCCCATATATGTGAACCCAATATAGTCTTGTGAAGGATCTTACAGAAAAATATTGGGTGTTCCAAAAACAGCCATTTATATACTAAAATTGTTAAATTAACATAAATGTATAGCATAATTTGTTGTACAGTTTTAAGACTCATCAGACCAATATATTACAATTATGGTATAAAGCAAAGTTTAACTGGGTGTTGTGAGCACAGGTATGAGAAAAATAACAATTACCCATTATCAAAACTTTAACAGCAAGGAGTATTTACATGATTACATTCTTGAGAATGAACTAAATATTTACCTTGCGTAGGTGCCATCTAATTAAAACATGGCTGCTTAAAATCAAGCCCTACTTTACAGTACTAAAAAATGTATTTGTGCTTTAGGCTATGGTGAGCTTTAGATTTGCATCTATATAGCACTCCAGAGGATAATTAAATTTTCCACCATTTTGGCTGTACCCATGTCTAAATTTTCTCTGGCTGTGTGACCCAATATACTAAAGTGAGTTACTGATACTTAACAATGACTCCTGATTAAAGCATTCAAAGATATGTATAACTGGTTTCACTTCAAAATGCACGTGCAGTACTCTAAATTTGTTTACCAATAATATTCTACTCTGTTTTTGCTCAATATAAATTATGTGACGCTATTGGAAGAATTCATGAACAGAACAGTGGGAGAAATAAGTAAATTTGCAATCATATATTCTGAAATTTCGGGACACTACTCACCTCAAAATATTACCAGTGAGACCTTCCACCGTGTCATCAATGGGCAGAACATGAATACGCTTGCCGTACTTCACATCTGGGCATGGCTGAATGGCAACAATATCCCCCAAACGAATGCGGAGATTGTTTCTCACCTGCAAGATTATTACACAAGTTACCGTAGTAGAATATTTTCAAATATCCAAATTAAAAGTATTAACTGGTCCTTACATCATAACCCAATTTCTTACAGCATGTGATAGAAAAGAAACAATCTGGAGGAAACAAGAAAGGCCAGATAGATGCACAACATTTACACCAATTCATTGCCAAATCTTAAAAATTACAGCGAATGACTGAGAAGCGCCACTAACACATCCTTGACAGCAGGGTAATGTATACACTTGGTACACACATTCTTCAAAGCTCTCCTACTTACAAAGAAAACACTAACAGCACTACCTCTCCCAAGCTTCTGTACTGTCACTTAGTAATCATTCCCTACCACATCACATGCACTGTTCACCCCCAACTACAGCCAGGATGTGTGATCTCTCTACCCAGGTTGTGAGTGACACAGTACCTATTAACCACCACCAGCAAAGAGTGTCAAGGACATACCAATAAGATCTGTTGGAGCTATCGCAAGAACGAATGTGTATATTACTCTAATAAATGAAATTAACAATTTAATCAATTTTATGAGTAGAAAAAATATACAAAAGTTAAGAGTTAACCAGAATTGCATTATAATCGACACCCTGTAATAGGATCTATCATATACAATTATATTTAAGAATTATTTAACCCAAAGGGGATTTTCTACCTTTAACCCTTACACTGCTCAGGGGTCCTGGGGACATTTACACCCCTGTGCGCAAGAAAAAAAAAAATTCCAAAATTTTTTTCGTCTTCTAAACACGTTAATTTGTGTCCCCTGAGCACGGGAAAAATAGCAAAAAAATCGTAGGTCACATATTTTGGGCGCAATTGACCGAGGAAGTCTGGCAAAAAGTGGGCGTTGACAGAGCGGTCGCCAGGGCCGGTCAGCGTCACCCGCGCTGACAGATGGGAGTTGCCACAAAGATATTATTACCTAATTGTTTCAATGTCTCCGATTGATTTTTTCTTAGTTTTTTTGCAGTAATATTATTCAATAGTGTGTATTGTAATATATTTATATAATAAAAGTGGTGAATAATCGCTATACTCAAAAGTATGGTGTGCATATTAGTGATTCAATTATTATGTTCATAAAACAATAAACAAACAGTTTTGCTGCTATTACACTCTATACACAGGTTATATATAAGTATCTGCATATTTTGGTCACCATAACGAACCACTAAGTTGGTATTGAGAGTCGAAAAGCAACGAAGAGTTACCGCCACACACCAGCCAGCCACTCGCTGCCACTCCCTCAACACACGCACTAAACTTTCTCCCCCAACAATACCATTTGTGGTGTTATTACACTATATACAGACGTTATATATAAGTATGTATATATTTTGTTCACCACAACTGTACAGCTAAGCTGATATAGTTATTTCAGGCACTAAGAGTCGTCGCTATACACAGCTGGCGGCTGGCGGCTCCCTCACTCATTCAAGGTCACACACACACTAAACTTTCTCCCCCAACAATACTGTTTGCTGCTATTACACTCTATACACAGGTTATATATAAGTATTTGCATATTTTGGTCACCATTACGAACCACTAAGTTGGTATTGAGAGTCGAAGAGCAACGAAGAGTTACCGCCACACACCAGCCAGCCACTCGCTGCCACTCCCTCAACACACGCACTAAACTTTCTCCCCCAACAATACCATTTGTGGTGTTATTACACTATATACAGACGTTATATATAAGTATGTATATATTTTGTTCACCACAACTGTACAGCTAAGCTGATATAGTTAGTTCAGGCACAAAGAGTCGTCGGTATACACAGCTGGCGGCTGGCGGCTCCCTCACTCATTCAAGGTCACACGCACTAAACTTTCTCCCCCAACAATACTGTTTTCAGTGTTATTACCCTATATACACATATTATATATAAATATCTACATGTTTTATGCACTGTAACTGTACACCTAAGCTTGTAGTGCGCCCAAAGAGCATAGTGGCCACCCTCTAAACAGCTTGACAAATCGTGCAGACGACGTCACCTCCGTCACCCAAATGGCTCCTCCCAGCATAATCCTTTTGCTGTTATTACACTAATACACACATTATATATAAGTATCTACATTTGTGTTCACCATAGAGAACCACTGAGTGGTATGGTGAATGTAAACAATAACAGGTGGCCACACAGTAAGTAAACGATGCTGTCTTCCTCAGTCTCTCAGCATCACTCCTCCCACAGCGCTAATTATTACAACAATCCTGCTATTATCACAACCCTGGTTATTTATATCACAGTCACGGGTCATCTGTAATATTGTCATCACTAAATAATAACAGTTATATATTTATTTTGACATTTTTCGGTGATGCTGTGGTCACAAGCTGAACAGCAATGCTGATCGCTCATGCTGCGTGCGCCAGCCTTGGTTGCTCCAACAGTACTGTGCCTCTCACACCTGAGAATATTGCCCACGATTTTTTTTTTAAATTGCGTCTGTTTACAAGAGCCCTGAGGAAGCTACTGTGAACCCCGTGTAGCCGCGGGCCATTTGAATCGGGAATGGCACCCTATGGCGTATATATACGCCATGCGCACCGTCGGACATGTTACTCAGGGCGTATATATACGCCATGCGCAGTTTAAGGGTTAAACCCAGAGATTTTAAGTAAGAGTTTACTGTATTATAACTAGAAAACTAATACAACTGAATAACCAAACCTACCTAGCTGTTGAGACTCCATAATACAGTTACCTCGTGCACACAAACTATCACAAAATCTAACACGTACAATATTGAAGAGACTGAGGATACATGGTATAATTTTCTTTAATGAACTCTCCTGAAAAAGACAAACATTAAAATAACGTGGAAATACGTTCAAGTATTAAGTGTGCATGCAATACACAGCCTCTGTTAAATATGGATTTTTTTTTTTGACAAAGTCCATGATACAAGTACAGAACTGTTCAGCGAAGGTCTAAACAGCCCTTGCGATGATGAATTGACTGACTTTGCTACCTTATCAGTGCAACTGTCAAATCATAACACAAAAGACCACTACTTACTACACGGTTCATGCGAACTTTGTCGTCGGACATGGTATCGTCGGAGAGCACGATGCAGACCGTCTGCTTGCGCTTCTTGCCTTTGATGAGCACTGTATCACCTCGGAAGAGTTGGAGCTCGTCCATTTTGGCCTGGCTGAGTGCCACCACAGAGTTGTCATCGTTGACGGCATCTTCCACAATGAGGCGGTTTGGCTTTTTCTTCTCCTTCAGTATAGCTGTTGCTAAGTCTTCCCTATAAAAAGTATGTAAATAAGAATAAATTTTTAAACAGGTAAAATAACAGAATGGACACCTTGAATCCACGTATACAACATATGTAAATTGAGAGATATCATATGTACATACGTGTGTATGCACAGTTATCTTATATATATAGTGCATCATACCGAAACATACTGACCAGAGTAATTAATGCCTGCGCATGAACCGAGAGCAACAGGTGAACACTAAACATCACCCCTAATGTATACATTAAAAGCTTACTAGCCACAGGGGTGGAGAAAAGATGATAATTTTCCAGCCAAAGAAAGCTATCACAGTCAAAACTACATAATGTATACTCTTCAATTTAATTTAATATATTGTTTATCGATATTAAAAAACTGTTGGAATAGGCCTAAAATATCATGGAGTGCCACAGTATGTATATAACAGCACACCATTCAGGTAATTACCTATGTGTAATTACCTACTGTACATGTAGTTACAGGATGAGAGCTATGCTTATGGTGTTCCGTCTTCCAGTACTCTGTCATATGACGCTTTGAAACTACAATACTAACGATTGTGGCATCTACCCCTCTGTCTCTCAACTTGTTCAACCAGTCTACAACTGTTAGCAAAGGTAAACTTTCTAATGTTATTCTGCAGCTTTATTTCCTTAGTTTGATCCAATGTCCTTTTCTTGAAGTTTGTTTTCAAGTTGTCAATTTTGCTGATTCCTGTTGCTATTTTGTAAGTGATCATTAATACTAAAAAGGGAAGCTAACAAACTGAAGAAGTTAAAGAAAATAATATGAATACAATAAAAACGTGATACTTCAAGATAACAGGCAGTGACCATTACATTATGGAGTCTATACTTAAAGCAACAGTACAGTAGTTAATTTACATTAATAACAGAACAAAAATAATATGGAGTAATATAGAAAAGCAACTGGATAATAGCAAAGTATAATTTAAGGTTAATGGGGCCAACACTTAAAATAAAAAAGGACCATAATTTGGATATTGTTAATTCTTAGATTAATTTGATTGTTGGACGTTACAAAACAATATGTAAAAACATCTTGTTGATGTTAGCAGTTACCACAAATTGTGAATATTGTAAATCAAGGCAATGCCGTTTAGAGCAAGTGGGTTAGCGTGTGAGAAAATGAAGGTTGTCTCTCGGCAAACAGAATTGGCTTCAAATGTTGGGTGGTATGTGGAAGATCATAGTTTTATATGAGAAAGATGAGTGGACCATGCAACCTGCAGAATGCCAATATTTAATGGCAGTGGTAACTGCCATTAAATGGCAAAAGGTGGTAACTGACAAAAAACTTAATTCTACTTTAATTCTTTCACTTAACAAGACCAAAGTCTTGGGTAGTATATAATTATTTATGTTTAGTAAGAAAAAAAAAAAAGCTAAACAATGAAATTCTTAACACTTTCGCACAGGAACGACGCAGCATTGCGTCGTTTTCGGCGGCGGCTTCAGGAGGGGCACACAGCGGTTTTGGATATTATATGCATATACTCTTGTAGGGAATTTCATTGCAAATACATTGATACCAAAATGAAAGACCTAGGACCAGCATTGAGGTAACAAAGTTGAAAACAGTATACCCATTTTATTAGCGCTCACTGGGATTATGCTCCGTCACTTTCTCTGTTTGCTGTGGGTGGTACGCCTGGCTTTGGACTTTATATTTGCATATACTCTTATAGGGAATTCTATTGCGAACACAATGATATCAAATTGAAAAACCTAGGACAAGAAATGAGATGACAAAGTAGAAACGAGTATACACTTTTGCAGTATTACCTCGCTCTCTAATGTAATGAGAGGCGCCTTGGGATGGCTCAGTGCTCTCTTTCCGGGCCACATTCATCATGTGAGCGGGTGGAGCGTGCTGCGGTTTTTGACTTCATATGCATATGCTCTTGTTGTGAATTCTATTGTGAACACAATGATACCAAAATGAAAGCCCTAGGACGGGAATTGAGGTGACAAACGTGAAAGGAGTGTACACATTTTATCACTCTTATGCGCTCCCGGGTAACACGCACTCACTTTCTCTGTTTGTTGTGGATGGTACGCCAGGCTTTTGGACTTTGTATGTCTTTAGTTGTGTAGAGAATTCTATTGTGAACACAATGATACCAAATTTAAAATCCCTGGACGAGAATTGAGGTGACAAAGTTGAAGAGAATATACACTTTTCAGAATTACCACGCGCTCCAGTGAAACGCTGGTACCCACTCGGCCTAGTTGAGGGCTGGCGGGCTGGGGCCGCCAAAGTGTTAAAAAGGATTCAAGCATGATCGTAACTAAGCGGGCGGTCTGATTAACTTAAGTGAGGTTGCCCGTGCCAATAGGAACCACACGCTCCGTCGACCCATATGTGTACGGTATCAACAAACTTGCAAGTTGAGGCAACGGTCACGAGCCAAATTTTTCGATGAAATTGGGGTCATATCACTAAAAATCTAAGTAGGGGCCCCATTTTGTAAGACGATGTTTCACTGTACAAGGTCAAGAAATATTTTAGTTTGGTTTTTAGCTTTATTTTTTGGACTATAAACTGAATACCAAATTCTATCTTATTGTCCCTTACGTCTATGTATGTATGATGGTCCACAGTTACAAAAAGTACTATCCAAACAGGAGGATGAGTTGTACTTCTATACCTACTGTAATTAAAAATGGGGGAGGGGATAAATCCACTTTTTTTAATTCTGATCAGATCTGGAGTAATATACCAGCATTAATCCAATTTTCTGTGGTTACACTGTATACACTAAATAATTACCTTAACTATATGAATAGTAAGTAGTACGTGTACTGATATTTATCAAGCAGAAAATTTTTATTCATTACATTCAGTAGCCTAAATGGCCTCGGGAAGGCCAGATAAACAGAAGTCTATAATGTAGTGTAGTGTACCATCTATGCAACACTTTAAACATACAGTACTGTGAAGCTATATACAATGCATTTAATATTAGGAACATTTTGAATGAGAATACTAATTTTACCAGGAAACATTACACAAACCATATCACAAACTACAGAATAGTACCTTATCAGCCTTTATCATTTGCATTTTTAATGGTAGGCAAATTTCCTAGCACTATCGGTATACATTTTGGCAGATTACCATACTCCTGGTAACTATTCACCTAGCATTAGGAATTACTGTAGTACCGTTGCAGAAATGCATGCTGCGGATGGCCGGTAATTGGTCAGCGAGATTTTGCCAAGCCTGACAGGCATGACTTTGTTAATGCTGCAATCAGGACCGATAGGATTTTGCCTTATAATACATATCCCTTACTATACTGCAACCAGATATTAATTTGCATTTAGAATGAGAAGTTTCATATCTAAATGGAGAAATTTAATTAACACCTTGCAAAGACTATCACAATGATAGTCTTAATTAAGACTATCGACTCAATGATTAAGGGGAGCCGGTCGGCCGAGCGGACAGCACGCTGGACTTGTGACCCTGTGGTCCTGGGTTCGACCCAAGGCGCCGGCGAGAAACATTGGGCAGAGTTTCTTTCACCCTATGCCCATGATACCTAGCAGTAAAATAGGTACCTGGGTGTTAGTCAGCTGTCACGGGCTGCTTCCTGGGGGTGGAGGCCTGGTCGAGGACCGGGCCGCTGGGACACCAAAAAGCCCCGAAATCACCTCAAGATAACCTCAAGATATGATTAAATACATAAAGTCACTTTTGAATTAGTGTCTTGGAACAAGACAAATTCAAACTACACAGCACTTTGAAGGAATGTCAGGATAAGGATTTAGGATGGGACGGGGTAAGGGAATGGTGCACAACCACTTTGACAGTCGGGTATTGAACGCCAACCTGCAAGAAGCGAGACCATCGTTCTACCGTCCAGTCCAAGTGGCTAAACACGGTAGTAAAAACCAGAACATAGGTGGCTCTGGTTTTGACAAATGCTGTGAGAAAAGTCTAGCTAGTCATTATTGCT
The DNA here is from genome assembly GCA_020271785.1 of Procambarus virginalis. NCBI lineage: Eukaryota > Metazoa > Arthropoda > Malacostraca > Decapoda > Cambaridae > Procambarus > Procambarus virginalis. Next base: position 11,810,225 of record WNGS01021324.1, read on the forward strand.
ATGTGACAATTGCCATTGTTATCACTAATATGGCAAATTTTTCATGAATGATGTAAAAATGGCATTAGCATGATAGTTTGCCCCAAGTGGTCACTTGCATGGAGTCAACACTATACATGTACAGTAATAATTTTTATTTGCAAGAAGGTATAATGTGTTGGCGAGATTTCATGACTGGTATTTTTACGTTCATGCAAAGCCACTAACACGTACAGTATAGTGTTTCCGGCAGGTCCTTAATCTGAACATATCAGGCAAAATGAAAATGTACATTGTAGCAAGGTTTTACATCAATAAATAACTACAATGTAAGTTGACAGAGATGATTACACTGGTAACGATATGTCTTAAGGGGCCTTCAGTTTGTTACTTTTTGTTCAATGTCAAATCTTTTTTTGACTAGTTGTATATGAAAAGGTCTGCGACTGTTTCAAGCTTCAGTATCGCATCCTAAATAGAAAGGGAGATTTAATTTTTTTTCAATGAATATTACACATTTTCAGTAAGTAAGTAATCATCGCAAGAAGGCACCAAACTGGGAAGGCTATGTAGCACCATCAAATGTGCGGAATAATCAGAGGGCGCTAAATATCACCTAAATATCTGTTCTCGTATTGGCAAGGATGCCAATACGAGAACAGAAACGCCTTATCAACAACCACAAGTTTCCAATATAATCATTCTATGGCACTTTTCTATCACATTAGCATATAATAAAGGATCTGTTGCTGCGGATTTTCCAAAATATGCTTAGTTTTTCTAATATAAATAGTCAGTTCCCCCAAAAAGTATGCAAATATGTCATGTCTATTACTATTATAAATTCAATAAATGAACTTAGGAAAAAACACTGGCAACAGATTTTAGAGAAACTCTACATACAAGGTGTAAGTTTCACGTAAATTGAATAAAAATGAATGAGTAGGGACTACGTTTGTTACTGGAAAAATAAAAGTCTAAGGTGCTGCCATCTGGCCGAGGTTGACATCAACCAATTTCCTCCAAAATTGGCACTTACAAATAGGCTTAAGTGCAGTCAGGTGTACAAGTGTCATGCAAATCATCCGATAAATAAAAAAATAGAAAACAAATTTTTAAAAATTTAACTTTTTTTGGATAAAACTAATTAATTTTTTAATACAGTACTGTACCTGTATATGCTATTGTGATAGCCGAGTCAGACATGATTTCAGTTGACACTTGTGTTTGATAATTTTTTACCATTTTGGAAAAATGTGACAATTTTTTCCTCCCTTCCTATTTATGCTACAATGCTGAGACTTGGACCAGATGAAACCCTTTTCATATACAACTAGTCAAAAAAGTTTGAAATCGAACTAGTTTTCATTTATTGCATATTTTTGGCATATTTGGAACTGAAGGCCCCTTAAGTACTAATATGGGGAAGTGGGTCGTACAAGATACACAGACTTTGAAGCACACGGTAGAAAACTATGAGGACGAAATTAGGTACACTTTGGTTTTACTTTTGAACAGGGGATGGGTTGGACAATTTTTTAATTCATCAGGGAGTGTGTTCCAACGACTGGGCCCTTTTATTTACATGGAGTGTTTGCACAGGTTTAGTCTGACTCCGGAGATATCAAAGATTTATTTCTGTTGTGGTGCTCATGGGTTCTATTTCACCTGTCATGGAAAAGTTTCAGTTCAAGATTAGTACAGTATTTAGAAACAAGGTTTTGTATATGTAGATAACACATGAGAATATGTGGAGTGTGTGTTTAGCATGTTAAGAGACTTAAACATGGATGTTGTGTCTGAAGACTGCAGATTTTTACCGAGTAATGATAGGCTTGAGGTAATTTGCAGTGGTTGAACCCCATGCACAGATATTGTATGTAAGATAGGGCTAAATTAGTGCGTAGTATAATAGAAGAGAGCAGAATTGGGAATATAATATACTGTATCTGATTTTAGCAGGTATACTGACTGTTTGAGACTTTTGGCCATGTTGTATGTGGGTGCTGAAGTTCAGTTCTTGTCTATGTATAGGTCAAGGAACTTTTTTTTTTTTTTGGTAATGCTAACATTGTCAATCTGAAGTTGAATTTACTACCAAATTTACTACCAAATTAAGGTAATGACCTACAACAAAAAATGTAGTAGGTCTTTTCTATGTTTACTGTAAGTTTGTTGGTTGACATCAAGAGCGGACCTTTTTTTCTTCTTTTAATTCATTGTTGACAATATTTAGTGTGTAGGGGTTGGGGTCAGAATAGATGAAGGTAGTATCATCAGCAAATACTGTAGTATAGGTTTAACAATGTTAAGAAACATGTGGCATCATTGGTGCATATAAGAAATAGAAGAGGTTCACAGATGCTGCCCTGTGGCACTCTTACTGTCAATGGAGGAGTGGGGAAGGCTATGCTATTAATGACTCATATTGGTATCTCACCGAGAGAGGAAACAAATATAATCCAGAGCAAGGCCTCTCATACCATTGTGGAGAAGTTTAAAAGGTCCTGATCCAATTTCCACAAATTGCTCAAAATGATCAGTTTTCTACATATTCGACATGGCAAATGTACCAACTTTGATAATGTATCAACATCGTAACATGACAAAAAAGGTAAAAAATTTGAATATTTAAAGCTGTCTCAAAGTTATAGCAAAATTTTTAGTTCAAGTTCTCAGCATATATATGATATTTCTACTTCATGGTATTCCTTGTAAGTTTTATAAACATTGCTATGGCAGTTTATACTCGATATGTGAAAGTGTGAGTCAATTTGTGTTGAAATGAAGAAGTCAAAAAAAATAGTCCACCCAAACAAAATATAATAAGGATAATGGGTTAGAGGATATACAAGTATACTTTATATAAGTGATAAAGCCCTCATCTGGTTCCCATTCAGCAAAACAACCTAAAGAGACTAAACAAAAAGTTTGAAATCTGAAAAAAAATAAGAAAGTTCTGCCACCTGTGGCTGATTACATGTTTACCAATTTGTTCCAACTTCACACACAGTACTTAGTGCTGGGTATGTATTCTCCAATATGTAGACGCCACAACAAATCAGATAAACAAAGGAGAAGAAAAAATCCCCCTCTATACAACAAATTTGGAGGACAAATATTGGCACTGGGCAATGTATTTATATGATATAAAATATAGTAAAATAACATTCACACATTATTTGTGTGAAATTTTGCTCTCCAGGTGACATCAACAATCCTAGAAGGCACCAGCTGCATATCCACTTTGTGGACTCTCCTTACTACTATTATTCTTCCATGTGTCAGACAGGTGCTTGCATCTCTCTATCCTTGAGATCCAGTAAATTGGTGGTGTTATTATCATCTGTACTGGTTGTGCATGGCTTAATAAAATTATCATAAACCCCATTTCTTAACATTATTGGGATGAAATTTTCATGAGGCTGATGCCATACAATGAGATGTTTAACACAAAGTACAGTATTACATTTTATTTTTTATTTGGACAAATATTTTGGGATATAGGCCAAGAGGTTGTTATGGTTTACAGTATCAAAGACCTTTCCCAGGTTAATTCAGAGGCCAATTGGGGAACTCATTATTGTCAAGGGCTGTACTCGCTAGTTGTGTTTGCGGGGGTTGGGCTTTGGTTCTTTGGTCCCGTCTCTAAACTGTGTAGATATATTAAGCAGACTAATAATGGCATCATTGGTATGCTTTTGGGAACGAAAGCCAAACTGGCTTGGACTTAACAGTTGAGTTTTACAAAGTAGGAATAGAACTGTTTGTAAACGTTTTTTCATATACAAGTATTTGAAAATATAGGTAGATTCGATAATGGTTAATTGTGTTTGTTGGTCTAATTGTCGATAATGGTCAATTGTTCATAAACAATTGTCTCGCTTGTTTTGAACTGGCGTCACTTTTGCTTTTATAAAGACATCAGAAGTACGACACTTTAGAGATTTGTTCAATAGCAGACCTATGGGTTGGTACAAAAGCAGGGGCAGCACACTCGTATATCCAGAGGTCACGACCTCTCTCTGTACGGTGCAGTTGCACCTCCACAGATTTCCAGTATCACCTATTGATGCTGGTAATGGCTCCAAAGGGCCACCACTGACGGGCTTTCATGCCCGTGCCACCTTTTGGGTGACAATTCTTCAATGAATCATCTTGTATATCATAAATGGTATTTAATTAATGTTCCCAGCTTGGTTTTAGGCGTGAATTATGGATATAATGTCTGTCGGGCTGACTGGTAAGAGGCATAGTGTTAGGATAGCTGCCGGTGACATATGTAGTAACATGTTCGAGTCTCAGATTTTTCTGGCAAGGTTAGTACCAACTGATAAAAGAAACTATTGAATCAGTTGAATATTAAAGTGTTGCAAATGTGTAACCATATTTGTAGTTTTATCTGTTTATTATGTGACTTTTTTAGACCCTTAGATGTTAGAGATGGCATTCCATGTACTTTTCGTATTTCCTTTTGCTTCTTTAAATCTATTCTCATAAAAGGAAGCTTTGGCTCTTTGTATTATACTGGTAAGCACTGATGAGTTTTTCTTAACTACTACTATTGTAACTAGGCCAAAGCCAATGTTTCGTTTTCATATTCGTGTTTCTTGTTAATTGCTTTAAGTATGCCACTTGTGAGCCAGGGGTTATTTAACCTTGTTTTATTTAGTACCTTAAATATGGCTAAAATATGCCATCTTTAACTAATTAAGAACTTACTACACCTACTTACTTACTAAGAACTTACTACGCCTGTCCTCGACATGTTTACTAACAGTCTGTAAAATAAAAATCGAGATTCACTGGGTACACACAAGCATTGCTGGTCTGGTCAAGGTAAAATTATACCTTTATTAGGATGCAAATTTTCAACTTTCAAGGTTGAACTACAACAAAACCACTAAAAGAGGCCATACTGGCCAGGTGCATGTGTAGGATTGCAAGAACTAATCTCATGGAAACATTGGGGTCAAATTATTCAAATTATAAACTCCAGTTGTATTTCAGAACAAAATGCATAGCATTAGGTCAGGTTGGAAAAAGTTGCATAGGTATTATAACCCATGGCTGAACCTTGGGTTATAATACCTATATGGTATGATCCAACTTTGGTATGATGCAACCGTAGTATGATGCAACCGTGGTATGATACAACCGTAGTATGATACAACCGTGGTATGATACAACCGTGGTATGATACAACCGTGGTATGATACAACCGTAGTATGATACAACCGTGGTATGATACAACCGTGGTATGATACAACCGTGGTATGATACAACCGTAGTATGATACAACCGTGGTATGATACAACCGTAGTATGATACAACCGTGGTATGATACAACCGTGGTATGATACAACTGTGGTATGATACAACCGTAGTATGATACAACCGTAGTATGATACAACCGTAGTATGATACAACCGTGGTATGATACAACCGTAGTATGATACAACCGTGGTATGATACAACCGTGGTATGATACAACTGTGGTATGATACAACCGTGGTATGATACAACTGTGGTATGATACAACCGTAGTATGATACAACCGTAGTATGATACAACCGTAGTATGATACAACCGTGGTATGATACAACCGTGGTATGATACAACCGTGGTATGATACAACCGTGGTATGATACAACCGTAGTATGATACAACCGTAGTATGATACAACCGTGGTATGATACAACCGTAGTATGATACAACCGTAGTATGATACAACCGTAGTATGATACAACCGTAGTATGATACAACCGTAGTATGATACAACCGTAGTATGATACAACCGTAGTATGATACAACCGTGGGTATGATACAACCGTAGTATGATACAACCGTGGTATGATACAACCGTAGTATGATACAACCGTGGTATGATACAACCGTAGTATGATACAACCGTGGTATGATACAACCGTAGTATGATACAACCGTAGTATGATACAACCGTAGTATGATACAACCGTAGTATGATACAACCGTAGTATGATACAACCGTAGTATGATACAACCGTAGTATGATACAACCGTAGTATGATACAACCGTAGTATGATACAACCGTGGTATGATACAACCGTGGTATGATACAACCGTAGTATGATACAACCGTGGTATGATACAACCGTGGTATGATACAACCGTAGTATGATACAACCGTGGTATGATACAACCGTGGTATGATACAACCGTGGTATGATACAACCGTGGTATGATACAACCGTGGTATGATACAACCGTAGTATGATACAACCGTAGTATGATACAACCGTGGTATGATACAACCGTGGTATGATACAACCGTAGTATGATACAACCGTGGTATGATACAACCGTGGTATGATACAACCGTGGTATGATACAACCGTGGTATGATACAACCGTGGTATGATACAACCGTGGTATGATACAACCGTGGTATGATACAACCGTGGTATGATACAACCGTGGTATGATACAACCGTGGTATGATACAACCATGGTATGATACAACCATGGTATGATACAACCATGGTATGATACAACTGTGGTATGATGCAACTTTGACCCAAAATATTAGTTTGTGTCATGACCATTCTTGAGCAGGTTCCCCATGACTCACCCCGGCTGAGTCATGGACCACACTCACCTACACAAGGAAGTTATAACAACTTCCAACCCAAGAAAGTTATTGTTATAACTTCCAACACAAGGCAGTTATTGTTATAACACCATAGTTATTGTTATAACACCATATCTTAACAATATGACCATGCTAGGATAGCCAACAACGTGCAAGTCATGACCCATGTTGGATATGGTGACCCTCCTCCACCAGCCAACACCTGGTGCAAGCTACGGCCCAGTATGGGGCCCATATTGGACTTGGTAGCAGGTGGTGGCCAGGTGGCTGGCCTGGACGTGTAGCGGGCCCGTCGTGGACACGTCCAGGGGGCCCCACAGCGGGGCCCGCCGGGATCAGCTGAGCGGGACCCGTGCTCTCTCCTGCCTTTGTCTCCTGTAAACATCTTTAATTCCCACACTAATATGGGCCAGCGCCGCACACTTGCCGCACCCTGGGGCCCGCCATGCTTGCGGGAGGCGGGCTGCGGCTCCCGCACCCGCAGCAGGAGGCCAATAGTGGCGTAAAGTGGTGGAGGGAAGGACGGCCTGCTCGCCCAGGCTCCCGAGGTGACGGAGCAAAATTGAAGGTAGATTGATGGTGCTCGCCTCTCCCACGGCACCCACACCGCCTCCCCTTCCACCTGTCCCAGCACGCACCAGGCAACACCCACCCTCCGCCACACTCCCCACACCTCACTACACATCCAAATAACCACTGAAAAAATGTCATTCCCGCCTGTAATGCTGGTCAAATGTGCAACCCCCTCCCTCCAACCCCTGCGAAGCCTCAGCCACCCGGCTCTCCCACACCAGCCTCGACCCCTCACTTCACTCTCACTTCTCCGGCGACAAAAATGGCACCAAAGCCCACCACAACCTACTGTTCGGCCATGGCGGATGTGTGTGTTTGGGAAGGAGGCTGAGGTATGAGCGGGACGAGTGTGGGTGCCTCTCCTCGTGACGCCTGCCGTCAGCTTACTGCAGCTTGACGTGGAGTTGTTGGTCCCTGTGATTGGTCGCCCGGCGCCTGCCCTCACCCTATTGGTCACCCCGACCCCGCCACGCTCAAACTCTCTCTCTCTACTCTGCCTACTTCACCACACTGTTCACTCTCACTACTTCACCACACTGCTCACTCTCACTACTTCACCACACTGTTCACTCTCACTACTTCACCACACTGCTCACTCTCAGCACTTCACCACACTGTTCACTCTCACTACTTCACCACACTGCTCACTCTCACCACTTCAACACACTGTTCACTCTCACTACTTCACCACACTGTTCACTCTCACTACTTCACCACACTGCTCACTCTCAGCACTTCACCACACTGCTCACTCTCACTACTTCACCACACTGCTCACTCTCACCACTTCAACACACTGTTCACTCTCACTACTTCACCACACTGTTCACTCTCACTACTTCACCACACTGCTCACTCTCACCACTTCAACACACTGTTCACTCTCACTACTTCACCACACTGCTCACTCTCACTACTTCACCACACTGCTCACTCTCACCACTTCAACACACTGTTCACTCTCACCACTTCAACACACTGTTCACTCTGCCTACTTCACCACACTGTTCACTCTCACCACTTCAACACACTGCTCACTCTCCCTACTTCAACACACTGCTCACTCTCACCACTTCAACACACTGTTCACTCTGCCTACTTCACCACACTGTTCACTCTCACCACTTCAACACACTGCTCACTCTCCCTACTTCAACACACTGCTCACTCTCCCTACTTCACTAGAGAGCCTCGCAATCTACTGAACCGTAACTCTGTTAACTTTTCTGGCCGATCAGATGGAATCACATGGCGCCCTTGGAAAAATGGCAGACAATTGGCGTGGGACTATACTAGTATATCCACCCTGGCAACCACATGCATCAACCTCTCTGTCGGCCAAGCAGGAGCTGCGGCGACACACACAAAGAGACAAGTCAACCTAGTACAGGGAATTAATAGATCACCGGTACAACTTCGCTCCAATAGGATCCGAGACCCTCGGTCCATGGGGAGAGATTGATTGATTGATGAAGATTAAGCCACCCAAAAGGTGGCACGGGCATGAATAGCCCGTCAGTGGTGGCCCTTTGGAGTCATTACCAGTATCAATAGCTGATTCTGGAGAGCTGTGGAGGTGCGACTGCACCGTACGGAGAGGTCGTGACCTCTAATGGGGAGAGTGCAAGGTTTCTTAAGGATCTTGGTTCCAGGCTCATTGAAGCTACAAGGGACCCTAGAGTGGCAAGTTTTCTCTTCCTGCGCCTCAGTGTGGCAATCCAGAGGGGGAATGCCCGCTGCGTCCTCAGTTCTTGCTTGGCGTCGAAGGAGTTCGAAGAAATCTACAGCTTCTAGGAAACAAACTTCCCTTAATTTCGTCTTAATGTCCTCTATTTGTAACAAATCAGATATGTAACATTTATTATGTAACCCTGTATAATAAATTATACAACATAAATATTATATATATATATATATATATATATATATATATATATATATATATATATATATATATATATATATATTCTAATTAACTTTTTTATAAAAGTGTGGTGCATCATTTGAGAAGAAGAGAGAGACATTACCATGACTATAAAGAACAACCTTTCTGCCCGAAACGTTTTGCGTAATAGTGGTTTTAGGCATTGTATGTACTAGCTCTATCTATAAATCTATCAATTTTTGTAAACTGTCTTGTATGTATGTACCTTACCTGAATAAACATTTATTTATTATATATTTATAACTGGCCGTGACAATGACCCCTGGACCAGGTGCCGGCCGACCGTATAGTTCTTGTCATGTGCATGAGTCACCAGCAGACATGTTCACGGTTCACAGTCATCTTCACTCATGGCTAGTGTCTGGCCACTTGTAGCAACATATTCTTATGCTCTTCCTCCACACCTTTGGGGTTATACAATGCAATAAGTTTTAAATGGGTCAGAATAATACAAATATATTATTTAAGACTGGCCATGACAGATGTTGTGGATTTGTAAATTAAAATCCGAATTTATAACTCGGAAACGCATTGTGCATTATTTAGTTTCATATAAAGATAAATATAGTTATAGACGGAGACGGAGTTAATATAAGGCAGCGAGGGTGCAAGGTGTATATAGCAGAGTGTTAATGAGCTTAGAGAAGAGCCATTGAGGACAAGTGAAGTCAAAGTTGTTAAAGAGGAGCCGGGCAGCTGGCGTGACGTCATCAGTAAACACCCACAAAGTCAGCTTGGATGGCCATCCTGGCTACAATTTCTCCTTAAACTCCTACCACACAGTGACGAGTGGCGAGTCACCACTACTGACCAAGTGAGAAGGCAGAGGTGTGTATATATAGCCACCATAGTCGCTAGTGTGGTGTAAGGAGCAAGGAGAGGAGAGGCACCCGCCTCCCACAATGAAGTCCATCACTGTCAAGTGGAACGGCAAGGAGTATGACATCGAGGTGGACGACTCCGTCATGACCGTCAGGGACTTTAAGGATGCCATTGAGAAGCAGACCTGTGTCAGACCTCACAGGCAGAAGTTACTCAATCTCAAGTTGAAAGGTGAGTGATGAATGACATCCATTTATCACAACAGTTTATGGCTGCTGGTCCAAGTGTTCCAATACAGTCTGGCTGTAAAGTTTCATAATTGAAGAGGACATGTAATACGCCTTATTGTAAAGGATTATCACTTAAGGTTATCTGCCTCACAAACTGGAACAGCATTGTTTTGTAGATTTGTTCTTGAGTACAGTGGAGTACTTAAAATAAAATAATGATTCACGCAAGGACAGGCCCCGGGCCAGCCAGGCCTCCCTGGGGATGGGGGGGGACTCAGACACTCGGGGTGAACTCGGTGAATGCGGGCAGAGTTCCGATAGCGGTGCAGGTGGTCAAGAAAGAGATACAGAATCCATGGATAGGCATAGACTAAAAATAACCTCATTATAACAAACCTCGGGAGAGAAGACAATAATGACAAAGACCTTGTGGAGACAATGTTAGAGAAACTGACAGGCAAGGTGGAATACTTAAGAATATCAGATGTCTGGAGGGTGGGTAGGATTGAAGCAAATATGGTAAGAATAACCATTGTAAATTTTGAGCACAGAAGGAAGATGCTAAACCATGCCCACAAACTCAAAGATCTCGAGAGATATAACCAAGTACTCAGTATATATATCTCCAGATCTCACTATTGAGCAGCAAAATGATGAGAGGGTGCTAAGAGTCAAACTGAAGGAGGTTTAAAACCCCAGAACAATACAGAAATGCAAAGTGAAGGGTCAAGAGAGGACAGGTTATCCAGATTGCAGATGTGGGGGAAAGTTAAAACCCTTTACCCAGTCAGGCAGAACTAAAAACAAACAGATTCAGAACCAGAAATGTACAGAATGGTTATGTGCTAAATACAGGAGCAATCTCTCAGCCCCAGGAATAATGTTAGGAGTTTAAATTGTTTCTACACAAATGCCAGAAGCCTAGTAAATACATTTGACATTATGTGCATATGCCGAGGCCAGAAATCCTGACATCATTGGCATCACTAAAACATGGGGCCAAGAGGACATAATACAGTGGCACCTCGACATACGATTGCCCCTACTTACGATAAATTCGAGTTCCGATATAAATTTCATAAAAAAATGCGACTCGACATCCGATGGTGTCGTCGACATCCGATATTTGTTGGTACACGTTCGGGTCGGCCGAGCGCGTGGTTCCCGGTCACGCGGTCCGACCTTCCTCAGTTTACTACAGCTACCCGCTTAGTGACAATCGCGCCTATAAGAAATTCCGCTTTTGTGGTGATTTTTTGCATTTTGAACATTAAAGTAATTATTTTCTATTGCGCCATGAGTCCCAAGAAAGTCAGTGGTAACGCTCAACATATGAGATCCCATGTAAGAATGACCATAGAGCAGAAACAAGAGATCATTCGTAAATATGAAGATGGTGTGCAGGTAGGTGAACTTGCCAGGCAGTACAACAAATCTCGGTGAACGATATCCACCATACTAGCTAAGAAAAAGGACATTATGGGTGCTAAAGTGATGCATCATTACAGACAAATGTTAAATCAAATGGAAAAACAAATGTCTCTTGACAAATTTGTAGCGAGACAAACAAGCACTGAACCACAACCAGGTCCTAGTGGTATTCAGGCAAAACGTAGGAGAGAGAGTACCCCAGAGAAAACATCACTGCCTGATGTGATAATGGAAGGGGACGCCCCTTCCAAACAGTAACAACTCTCCTCCTCCCCCCTCATCACCATCTTCCATACGCCATCGAAATCCCTCCATAAAGGTAAGTGAAGTTTTGGTATTTGTATTGTAGTTAGAAAAAAACATTGTATTCAGTATAAAATGTATTTTTATGTTAATATTTTGGAGGGTGGGGAATGGATTAATTCAAATCCCTTTATTTCTTATGGGAAAATTCGCTTCGACTTCCGATATTTCGACATACGATCCGTCTCTAGGAACGGATTAGCATCATAAATCGAGGCCCCATTGTAGAAGGGAAATTCTATCTCCCAGAATACCACCCACCATTCAGAAAGGACAGCATAACAAGAGCAGGCAGGGTGATACTGTATGTGAAAGAGGACTTGGATACAACTAGTCAAAATGGACTACGAATATAAAAACCCACATAAAGGTCAAAGATGACAAATTTCTAGATTACCAGCGAAGTGGCTATCAAGGAATGAGAGAGTAACTGCAAACCATCTTCTGGACATCTCCTGAGCTGATGGGTGAACATGGCATGGAAGCAGCATGGCAAAATTTCAACAGGGTCATCATGGAACTTGTTAAAAAATATGTGCCAAAAAGAAGAAAGACACGAAAGATAACAAGATGGATGACACAGGTTGTAAAACGAGCATTGGTAACCAAGAGGATTCACTGGAGATCGTATAAATCCATGATGGACATCATTGATTATGAGATATACAAAAGGCCACTAAACTCGGCCACTTAGAAAATCAGTGCAGTCAAAAGAAACTAGGAAAGAAAACGTGGCCAAACATAAAGAAAGATTAAGCTATAATGGATGATAAAAGGGCAGGAAACATCAGTGTTCACACTCGAAAGATTGGATGACATCCCGTCACCCACACAAATGTGGGAGGGGGGAAGTGGGATGTGGAAAGGAGGGGAGAAGAATGAGTTTAGGGATATAGCCATAACATGACAAAATAATTAGAAAGAACATTGACCAACTAAAAGAATCAAAGCCCCAGGTGTGGATGGAATCCAATCCAAAGTCTTAAAGGAACTTGCAGAAGAACTATGCCTACCCCTGAAACTATTTTTCACAAAATCTCTGGAACAAGGGGTAGTCCCCCCTAGATTGGAAATATGCAAATGTTACCCCCTATATTCCAAAAAGGCAGAAAACTACTGGCTGATCAGCTTGACGTCACACATCTGCAAGCTCATGGAGAGAATCCTCAGGAAGGGACTCATTCACCATCTTTCAGTGAACAACCTTGTATAATCGACACAACATGGATTTGTTAAAAACAGATCTTGCCTTACAAACTTGCTCACATTTTTGGAAACGGTAACCAGCTACAAGGGCCTTCTGGGGAATGTATACATGGATTTTGCTGAAGTTTTCGATAAGGTACCACATGAAAGACCGGCAAGGAAATTACAGGCCCATGGAATAAATGGTAAAATATTAGAATGGATAAAACAATGGTTGAAGGAAAGAAAACAAAGGGTCATGCTAAATGGAAATGAATCTGAATGGAGAAATGTAACAAGTTGGGTGCCACAAGGGGTCTATTTTGGGACCTACCCATTTTATCATATACTTCAGTGACATAGATGAGAATATTACAAACCACATCATCAAATTTGCAGACGACAAAGATTTATGGTAAAGTGGGAAATGATAATGATATTGAAGCCTTATAAAGAGATCTACATGAACGTCACAAATGGTCAGAAGACTGGCAAATGCTTTTTATTATTGACAAATACAAGACCCTGCATGTGGGGCATAACAACCCATGCCACTACTACCACATTAAATACATTACAGAAGATTGATGAAGAAAAGGATCTTGGAGTTAAAATCCACCACTCAATAAAGGTTGGACAAAAGGTGGGCGCAGCAATCAGAAAAGCTCTTGTGATAATCAAGCGTACTTTTGACTATAAGTAAAAGAAGGTAATGGTTCAACTGTATAAATCTCTGATGCGCCCTCATTTGGATTACTGTATCCAAGCATGGAGACTTCATTTCCAGGACATAATGCTCTGGAGAAGGTGCAACACCAGGCAACAGAAGTCATTCCCGAGCCAAGTCATTTCCCATATCAGGAACGCTTAAAGGCCACAGGGGCTAACAACACTGCAAACCAGGCATTACTGGGCAGATCTCATTGAAACTTAAAATACTGAACAAGTTGGAGGATGTTGACCTGGATATTTTCTTCAAAAGGTCAGATGTAATAAAAACAAGGAGCAACAGTTGCAAGCTCAACAAGCCACAATGTAGGACTGAGAACAGGAGATGCTTTTTCAACCACGGGTTTTAACCCATGGAACAGCCTACCCGCCAAAGCTATAACTGCCAAAATTGTGTTGAGTTTTAAAATATACCTAGAAAAGATCAAGGCAAATGAGGGAACTTTCAACAAGCCGCCAACTTCCAGTCCTTGTCGAGGCCACTAGGGTTGGTGGCTCTCGGTAAATAAGGTATATCATTGAAATACCATACAAACATGACTATACAGTACAGTATATACATGTTTATACAGTATATATTGTTTATACAGTACATATTGTTTATAGAGTATATATTGTTTATAGAGTACATATTGTTTATACAGTACAGTATATACAGTATATATGTTTGCATTCCCCGTGGTGTAGTGGTAAGATGCTCGCGTGGTGAGCGCTATGTCCTGGGTTCGTATCCTGGCTGGGGAGGATATACTGGGCACAAATCCTTAACTGTAGCCTCTGTTTAATCCAACAGTTAAATGGGTACCTGGTTGTTAAACGATTTGGTGGGGGTCGTATTCCATGGATCATAGGATTAAGGACTTGCCCAAAACTCTATGCGTATTAGTGGCTGCACGAGAACGTAAGAACTTTTGTATATATAAATAAATAAATAAAAAAGAAAGTACAGCCAATGTTTTTAAGGAGTATATTAATTACTGTGATTAGTTGCCTTTTAATTTAATACTGTAATTATAAATATGTTTGAATTGGTACTGTTTAAAGAAAAATGACATATCCATAAAGCCCAGTAATTATTGTTTTTATACTCTAACCACATACAGTGAGGGCTGTAATGGTGAACCCCAAAGTAATTAGAGCAAAGGGAATCAGTTGCAGTTAGCTAATTGTAATGGAATATCTGGTCAAAATGAATCATGGTAATCTTGTACTGTAATCTGTTTTATCAATTAACAACCTTATATCAGACCTACAATATTACTTACCCATTTTTCCTTTTTAATCTAACCTTATCCAGTTTGTATATACATGTTATGTTCAACAGGCTACTAGCCTTACTTGTGACTTTCTTGGAACTTGGATTTAGTTCTCAGTGCTGTTCAAATTCAGAGCATGTCAGCAAGATGTTTGGTTGTCTGTAGGTTGCCTTGCTTGCTTCTATTGTAAGTTTTCACTCGGTGGTGCCGTTTATGGATTGAGTCATTTGGAGCAGACCCATTTTGCCTCAGCTTTATCTTTTTTTTTTTTGTCTGGTCTAGCTCCTTTCCATCTTGATCAGTTTTAAGATCTTTGCATGCTGTCTTCTTCTTCTGACGTCATGTAGCCAGGTCGGCCTTTTTCACCATTGTCCTAACCTCTAGTCTTCTCTGAGGCTCCATGGGGGTTCCCTAACCTGATGCTTCGAGGCTCTCTGCCAGTCTTTGCATCCACATTGTGTACACTCGCCTGTGTGAAAATTGGGCAGAAGCCCTCTCGGTGTCACATTTGCCACTTTCCTTGAGGCAGCAGTGTGAGGTGGCTTTGGTGAACTTTCTGCCTCCTGTGTTCTCTAGGGCATCTGTCCTCTTTGTCAGTTTTCTGTTTACTAATATCTGTTTGCAAATGTCCTAAATTTTGTTAAGTGCATTTGTGTGATGCCTTTCATCTGTGGCAGCATCTCAATCTTAGTTTTTATAAGCAGTAAACAGACTGAAGAACTATACTCCAAACAATATAGGTTGATTTTACTTTTGTGTTTGGGAAACTTTCATGGAAAGTTAAATTAAGAAAAACTAAATTTTTTCTTCAGGGAAGACTCCTGATGATGACACCAAGATGGGAGCCATCAGCCTAAGACCTGGAACAAAGGTAACCTAACTATTTTACCTTGGCTCACGTTTTTGTTTAAAAAACTCACAATTTACTGTTTGCCATAAATGTTATGATACATCATGCAGTTTAAAAAATTATATAAATATTTTATGTCGATAACTGTAAGGGAATGGAACTATCAGGAGAAAGCGCCAAGCCATTATGACTATATAACACTGGGAAGGGATCAGGATAAGGATTTGGGATGAGATGGTGGGGAAGGAATGGTGCCCAACCACTTGGACGGTCGGGGATTGAACCATCCGGTCTAAGTGGTTGGGCAGTCAATCTTAGAAGAGGATGCAGCCTTATCCTGATGTGTGTGTAGAGTTGCTGTATGAACTGAATGTGTGTAGAGTTGATGTATGAAGGTACTGAATGTGTGTAGAGTTGATGTATGAAGGTACTGAATGTGTGTAGGGTTGATGTATGAAGGTACTGAATGTGTGTAGAGTTGATGTATGAAGGTATTGAATGTGTGTAGCGTTGATGTATGAAGGTATTGGTTGGTTTGAATATACTGCTCGTTGTATGGTGAGGCCAGCAAGTTTGATGTGTCATCACGTTAAGAGAATGGGCTGAAATATTTACTTACTCAGTGTACAGTAATACATTGGTCAGGTTGAGGGTACAGTATACAGGTACAGTATACAGGGTATTGTGGTCTGAGCCTGTACCTAATGGGAGACATTATGCGTATCACAGGTAGTTACGAAGACCTCACTGTGGATGATGAAGTACCTTTACATTTTTCAGATAATGATGATGGGTTCTTTAGAGGCTAGTGTAGAGGAAGCTCAGCGTATTCCAGATGACTTACCCCCAGTCATAAATGATCTGGATATTGAGGAAGAAGAAGTGGCTATTGAAAATCGTTCAGAATATTTACAGAAAGTGAGTTTTAGTTATCTTTAAAATAAATGTGTGTTAAGCAGCATTTTTTAAACTTGTAAGTATCTTATAATTAAAAAATTAAAAATTATATAATTTTTGTATAATTACTAACCAGTGATGTAAATTTCAATATTACTGTTATCGCATAGCTTATATTACTGTATAACCTTCCTGCCATAAGCACTGGTCCCAGAGGTTGAGGGGAACTTGGGAATCATAAGAGCACCTAAAAAGTGAGGAAAACTGACCAGAAAATCAGACAAAACAAATCACTGCTTGAAATAAGGGAAATTAAAAAAGGAAATCCTGGTCGTTGCCGGGCAGATTAGGGCACGAGTTGTTCACCCATACAAAACATCATTTGCTTTGATTTGCTCTTTTCATTTCCTTCTTTCAGGCAGTTGTTTGTTTTGTCTGACTTTTTGGTTGGCTTTCCTCCGTTTTGGGTAGATTTCTGATTTGCAAGGTCTTCTCGCCTATTTGAGACAAGCAGGTTACCGTGGGCCTCCAGAGCCTGGTATGATCCTTAGGTTTAGTGGTACCAACACTATCAAATGTTCTCTGATGGTCATATTGATGGCATAAGACCTTATTGAAAGCTATTGCATTTGATATTTTGCCTCTTCTGTCCTGCATATTGTTGTCTTGTGAATTATTTGCATGTTGTCAGTCTAGAAATTGATCTCATTATGTACCACAGGTTGAGAAGCGAGTCAAGGAATATGAAGTTAAAATTTTGAATGATATGCGACCCGGGAAGAAGTTATTGGTGCTGGATATAGACTATACTTTATTTGATCACCGGTCGACGGCAGAGACGGGAGCAGAGCTCATGAGGCCGTTTCTTCATGAGTTTCTTACCTCTGCCTACAAAGTAAATATGAGTGAGATTTCTTCTTCATTACTAAAATTTTAAAATGGTTCATTGCTTTCTTTCCTCGCTTCCTTTTTGTTATTTTATTAGTTTAACACAAAACTTAGACAGGAAGGATAAATGACCAAAGTTTGTTGTGGAGACGTCAGCTGGTGTGGTATCAATAACCTCTCTTTATAAGCTTAAGTTAGTTAAGTGGAAAATTACTTTGAAATTCATTGGTTTCCAGTGAGTATCTTAAGGTTAGTTCATTTAATTTGATAAATTCTTATATGTTAGATTATCATATCATATATAAATTTTGTGTTTAAATATACTTCAGTTGTCATATTATCAAGGACTGGATTTGCTGACAGCTGAGCATTGTTTCCAGAATTATGACATCGTAATTTGGTCTGCCACAAGTATGAAATGGATTGAAGAGAAGATGAAACTGCTGGGAGTGTCGACTCATCCAGACTATAAGATTACCTTTTACCTTGACTCACTGGCCATGATCACCATAGAGACCCAGAAGTATGGTGTTATTGAGGTGTGTACAACAAGTTTGCCATACTAGATGCAACATCTGTCTTTGTGGCCATCAAGCACACTGAAATAAAATATTAACTATTTCACAAAAAATGCCAAATATTTTCTACACTGTACTGCAGACAAAATGTTCTTTCAAGAATGTAGATTTTTTACTGTCCATTGTGAGGAATGTCTTAGCTCAGGTTAGCATGTTTGAATAAATTGTTCATTCAGTTCTCTAAAATTCTAATTATTTGTGTACAAAGCTATAACGTTTAACCAAACATATATCTTGTTCATGCTGTGAAGTAATTAATGGTGATGAATGTCTCATGATGTTGTAGAACAGTTTCATCATAGACTGGTGTAAGGTGAAGTCACTGCTCGTCGGCCACTTGAGCAAGTTTATGAGGAGGCCCCACTCAGTCACTTGGTATAACTGAGCCTAAAAGTATACAAGGCCTCCGAGACTCATGCTGACTTATTGGAAGCCAGGACCAGAATTTGTTTCTTTGAGGTGAGGGGAATCTTGGGGGATCAGAAAATTTACCTAAAACCAAGGAATTTACACCAAACAAGTTAGGCAAAACAAAACAAGCTACTGTTTGAAGAAAACATGAAATATGAGGTGAACAAAACTAATGATTCTTGCCACCCACTACACTTACTCATCTGGTGTGCACGTCTCTGCCTGGATCTGAGAGCTGCTGCTCCTTCCAGCTGAATGGTTTTGGCTATCCCTGGAACAGTAATTCCACAAGGAGCCATTGCCTAATTGTTTTTTGTCTAGTGAGTCTCG
Source organism: Procambarus virginalis (assembly GCA_020271785.1). Classification (NCBI taxonomy): domain Eukaryota; kingdom Metazoa; phylum Arthropoda; class Malacostraca; order Decapoda; family Cambaridae; genus Procambarus; species Procambarus virginalis. Next base: position 11,829,264 of record WNGS01021324.1, read on the forward strand.
TGATCAATGTTCCACCCACATTGTGCGTACCCTATGTGCCAGGATTATTTTCTCTGGTAGCCCCCTTGCATTTGTTCTACTCTACCAGAGATTCCTGCTGCAAAAGCCGAGGTTTCATTCCTTGCTAGTTGACTCCTCGTGTGATATTTTGCCTCCAGGTGGTGTGTAAGAACAGCTTTCCACAGTTAGGCCTGTTGTTGGTGAGTTAATGTAATTTGCTGTGTGTTTGCATATAATTAGCTCCTGGCATATAATTAGCTCCTGACCATGATACCCTTGCACTTGCTTTATGCTTGGCCGAATGTGTTCTTAGGTCGCATAACGGATTCTACCTTATCTGGGTCTTTCTATGTCTTTCCTTGCTGGGCTAATCAAATTGGGTTGCAATGTGCAATGTGCCTACATGTTTTACTTGTGTCTGGCATGCCTTTCTGTTTGCATAGCAGTCGAGGTAACCAGTACTGGTTGTGTCCATATAAGGTCTATTTACCTCATGATCTTTGTTGGCTGGGAAGGAGTTGGTGTTTCCAACCAACTTGGGGCCAGATTTTGCTGCTTGTAGCTTCACAGGTTGCACCGTGGCCTTTTGTGATGTTAACCATAGACCTGTGCCCTTATGGCAGCAGCTGGGGCCTTATCCTCTTCTGGCAGCTGTGGCCTTGTGCCCTTTTTCTTGATGGGCTGGTCAGGAGGTTGTGACCTTCTTTATGTAGCATTGCCTTGCTATCCAAGTATTGCAGTCCTAGGCTGCTAAATTAATTAATGATGAACAATGTCTCATGATACTGCAGAACAGTTTCATCAGAGACTGGTGTAGGATGAAGTCGCTGCTTGTCGGCCACTTGAGCAATTTTTTGAGGGAATTGCTTTATACTGAGGGGATTATCTGTTCAGACCCCATCCTCTGCAATGCCTATTGTGGCTTTGGTTCAGTATTCTCTTCAAGCTTGTTGGCTGGTGTTTCATACCAATTTGGTGGAAGTGAATGTTTTAGTAGAGGCACCTATTGGAACTGTTCTTCCTGGGATTGATCGCAACTTCCTGGTTTCATACAATGTTTCTGGGGGCTTGGCTTTGAAGTGGTTAAAGCTCTTTGTGTCTGGTCATACCTTTCCCATCTCCCTCCCAGTTTTGTGCTCTAAGGGGGTTATAATGGCTGACCTTATCCCTTCCTCTTGTGTGGTGGGAGTGGGTTTAGAGTTTTGAGGTTCATTTGAGGAGTCCCAAATTTGTCTTGTTCTCTCTTTGTGACCTTGTAACAGCTAGGTCAGAAGGAGTGCTTGTGCCTTTCTTCGTGGATTTTTTTTCTGTGGGGAGCCCCGTCGGCTCCCTGAAGCTATCCGAACTGATATACTGCTTTATTAGTTTGGGGAGTCACAGGAGTCCTTTGCCTACTGAAGACCACAAGCCAGAACCTGGCCCCCTCAGAGAGGCGCAGGGAGCAATGGCCTACGAGTACTTTACATTTAAAAGTACTGTATGTCATACTTGCAGTCAACTGGGGAAGGACCCAGAAAGGTAGGTGAATCAAAACAGACCACTGTTTGGTTACCCTGTGCAATCTACATCCTAAAAGATCAAAATATCTCGCGTAGAAAGAAGACAAACGAGCAACACTAAATGCAACTAGCACTCCCGCTCATTATTGCTACCACCCCCTCCTCTCCCCATATTACAGTGAGACTTTACGGGGTCTCGTAAAGAGCGCCGGCCCTTTAGCAGTTCTTTCCCCATTGATGGGGTGATGGGAGGGAGGCTTGCACTGTTAGCTCATGCCTGGTCCCACGATTTGTGGGCATTTCTGGTCGTTTCCCTCGTCCTGCGGTGGTGTTGGGTGGCTCCTCCTTTTCCCTGTATGTGGCGCCATTCCCCGACTGCGGGGCCGTCGGGGTTGATGCCTTTCCGCAGGACTGGTCGAGGAGGGGGTTCCTGCACCTCTTTCCGCCGATTCAGCTCTTGCTCCGGGTCCTGACTCACTTGGAGATGTACCAAGGAAGAGTTGTCCTCTTTGCCCTGTGGTGGCCGGCCCAGCCATGGTTTCAGGCGTTGCTTGCTCAGTGTCCAAACCTGGAGGTTTTTCCCGTGGCTCCGCCTCTTCCAGCAGATCGGACCAGAGCGTCATGTGGCTGGTTCGATCTTCTCCTCAAGTCTTTGCGTATGGAGCCGGCCGGCCGAGCGGACAGCACGCTGAATACGTGATCCTGTGGTCCCGGTTTCGATCCCGGGCGCCAGCGAGAAATGATGGGCAGAGTTTCTTTCACCCTGATGCCCCTCTTACCTAGCAGTAAATAGGTACCTGGGAGTTAGTCAGCTGTCATGGGCTGCTTCCTGGGGGTGGAGGCCTGGTTGAGGACCAGGCTGCGGGGACTCTAAAGCCCCGAAATCAACTCAAGATAACCTCAAGATATGGTATTTTGGTCCTTCCCGTTCGATTTGACTTTTCGTCGTTGTGCTTCGCTTTCAGTTTGGGTGGTTTTGTCCTTTCTCTGTCGGTTGTTCCAAGACTGTCATCTTATGCTGAATCCTGTCACCTCGTATCGTGTGGTGCTGGCGGAGCCGCTTCAGCTTGCTTTCAATATTGATGTTACTTCTGCGCCATTTCGCAAGCTGTCTCGTGTGTTGTTCTACCTCCGGCCTGCTCATGCGCCACCTGAGCCATCTTGGTCGTTGGACAGAGTGCTCCCTTTTCTCTCTCTTCTCCTCGATTCGTGGTGGCCCATTCTGTTCAGGATTGTTTCTCGAAGGCTCTTTTCTTGTTGGCATTAGCCTCTGGGGGTTGGGTCGGGGAGCTTCATGCTCTCCTCCAGCGCAGGGGTTTCTGCTCTTTCGGTCGTGGTGGTAGGTTTGATCGGTTGCAGCCGTCTCCTTCTTTTCTGGTGAAGAATGAGACGGCTGCTTTCCGGAGGGACTCTTGGGTTGTTGATGCTTGGTTGGTCAGGCCGGGGGTGCATCATGTTTTGTGTCCGGTTGCGGCCCTCCGCCGTTATTTGCGCGTGACATTTACCCATGTCATTCGTAAGTTCGCTGCCCTTGCTGCTGTCTTTCGCAACATGTCCTGGGCTGACATTTAGGCACAGGGTTTTTGGCGGTCGAACAGGGTCTTGGCTGCGCGGTACCTTGTGCACATTCCTGGGCTCCATCAGGCCTGTGTTACTTTGGGTCGGCGGTTGCAGCCGGTTGTCTCGACTTTGGGTTGAGGAGTGAGCAGCGACCGCCTCCAGGGTAAGTCCCTCTAATTTTCCTCTAGGGGTTGTTAGCTCCGGGGAGGCAATGGAGCTCCCCCCAGAAAACCAGCATTGAATGTAATGAAACGCCATTTTCTGGGTGAGACTCGGAGGCTCCCCAGCTCCCTCCCTCCCCCCTGTTGGCCTTTTTTCGTGCGTTTTGATGTCCAGCCTCAGAACTGAAGGGTGGATGGCCGGGGGGGTCTGGGTCTCCCCCTTTCCCCTCCCTGGGACAGGGGGAGCTGCGCAGACAGCGTCGTGGCGACGTGTGACATCATGCTTGTTTGCTCATTTTTTCGGGGTAGTTCTATCTACTTGTTCGGGATTTTGTAGCAATTTTCACCAGAATAGGGGTTTGTTTTGGGAGGCTTACCTTTCTGGGTGCCTGACCCGGTTGATGGCAGACATAGAATGCTTCCAACCACATGGGGGTTTCTATAGGCCATTGCTCCCCATGCCTCTCTGAGGGGGCCAGGTTCTGGCTCATGATCCCCGGTAGGCCCACAGAACTCCATACACATGACTGATGCCAGAGTCTGACATAAGCCTTTCAGCCTGGATAGCTCCGGGGAGCCTCCGGGTTTCACCCAGAAAATAGCGTTTCATTACATTCAACGCTGGTTTTTTCACCTCTGGCCTGTTCATGCACTGCATGAGCCTTCTTGATCTTTGGACAGAGTTTTTTTTTCTGTGGGGAACCCCATTGGCTTTCTTAAGCTATCCAAACTGACATATGCCATATTAGTTTGGTGTCATCAGTCCTGGGGGTTGTGATGCCTATCGGGGACCACGAGCCAGAACCTGGTCGCCTCAGAGATGCACAGGGAGCAATGGCCATATGAAAACTCCACATTTAGAGTATGTCATATCTGCCATCGACCGGGGATACCACCAGAAAGGTAGGCGGAACAATACAAACCCCCAACTGTTGAAAATTGCAACCTACGTCCAAACAGAGCCAAAGAACTCCTCCAAAAGAAGACAAACAAACAAATAAGCAAATCATCGTCAATTGCTTCCCCCTCCCCCGAAAGCGGGTAGGGGTAGCCCACTCAGGAGAGTTGGCGGCTCATCCTCTAGTTCTTGACCGATGTGCCTAGTGTCTATACGTCTCCTCTGGCCTTGCGTTGTAGGGTTATCTTCCCTGAGACGTTCGAGTGTTACTCCCGTTTGAGAGCTTCGTCGCTTGGCGTTGTTCTCACCCCTGGGGTACATTACGGATCTTGGTCTTCCCATCTTGCTTCGGGTAGGGAATGGGTTTTGCTGGGTGGAGCACAGCTTGCATACATGTGGCGACCGACAATTCTCTCTGGCGGCCAGTTTGTTTGTGTGTTGCTTCTTTTTTTTTTTTTTTTTTTTTTGCATGTTCGCTTATATTTTGCAGAGGTCTGCATAGCTTCCCATTAGGCTTGCCTAGGTTGTGTGGGTGGTCCTCCTCTGTTGCCCCGAGTTTCACGGCGACTACTGGTTGGTCAGTTTGCCTGCTAACAGACATGGTTTACCGGCTAAGGAACCTAGGTACTCCAGTGCCTGAGCTTCTCATAGGGCTAATGTACCCTATGGGCCCTGGAAAACCCCATTGGACTTGGGGGGTACCATGGATGCATCTTTCGAGCCCTGTCTTGCCTTGTGCGATGCTGAAGGTTGTTCATTGCCCCTTCCTTGTAGTGACATTCACCCATCCTGCCTCTGTCATGCTGCCTATTTGGCTGTTGGGTAGGCGGCTGCATTGCATGCTAGGTACTCTTTGTTACAACGAGCCAGGTTGGTTGCCCGGTTGGAAGCCCTGGAGCTGCGCCGCTTGGGCTTTGGGGGGACCAGGATTTTGGGGCATTGGTTACTTGTTCCACGGTTCTGTCCACACCCTTGCTTTCTTCCCTGGTGGGTGTGGTTCGCCCTGCTCCTTACCTTCCCCCCTCCCTCCCTGCTTTCAACTCCCAAACGTCTGAGGGTTTGGGAGTCGGGGCGGGGTTTTTTACTCGCGATGAGGCTCGGGTGGCTTGAGGGAAAATTGATCTACCTTAACTTTCTCTGCTACAAAGTTGTAGATTCCTCGCGATGGTAGCTGGGATCCTCTGCTCGTGGGTCGGTCCCTCGTTGATCAGGTCCGGCACCTACAGTATCCCTGTGTGACTTGTAGCTTGTGTCGTCGCCTTACTCATTTCCCTAGGTAGGTCCTCTTCCTGACACTGAAGGCTGGCACTGCACACTTCTTCTTCCCTCACACACCCGAACTCGTAGACACACCCTCGTAGTCTCGTTCACTGTGTATCCCTTCCCCAGCCATGTGAGTGTAGTAATGACTCTAGCTGCTTAATCCACTTCCTGAGGCTCCCTGACCTCAATCTGGAGAGCTCACTGATGCACGTCCACGCTCTAATACGGCTGGTGAAGCTTTGAACTCCATTGGTGCTTGTGACCATGAGCGTCTGCTGTCCCCATTGGTCAACTCCGTCACATGGTCTGTCCTGACCAATCACTAGGCGGCTGGTGCCCTCGCCTCCTCGGCGGGAATTCTGTCTTCTCGTCACCATATTGCAATCATAAAAGGCGTAAGCCACTTTCAAGCCCAAATTTGAAATTGCATATTTAACTCTGCATGGTAACTTTGACTATCCTTTATATCAAAAAATATATACTGTATATCAAAATGCTCCCTGAGCATCAGAGAACGAACAGGTTGCAGAGATATGACTTACTGCCAGATTAGAGAAGATATAGCATGGGGCACCGTAACACTACCTTTCTGATGGTATTCCCTGTCGATGGCAGACATGACATACTCTAAATGTAGAGTGCTTATATGGCCATTGCTCCCTTATCACATACATTCAATTGTCTTTCCTGGTTTCAGCCTGCTTTTGATGACTGATTGCCCTCACTTCCCTCTTCTATTTCCAATCCAGAAGTGGGACATTTCTGTCATATGCCAAGTTGTGCATGGGGAGTTCCCAGTGTTATAATACCATATTTTGTCTCCCTTGGGCCATGTTGTCCCAGGGCCATATCCTTTCCTCATTTCTCAGGTCGGGATGCTGCTTACCCCGTGTTACACTTCTTTGTGTACCAAGTGACTGTTGCAGGTACACACTGGTGGTTCTTGGGCTAAGTGTCGAGTGGTTCCTGGGCTGTGTACCTGCTGGTTCCTGGCTTGTGTGCTAATCTGTTCTCAAGTTGAATGTCCAGAGGTACCTGAGCTGCATGGTCAGAGGCTCCCTCAGTAGCACTAATGGTACTACACTGGGAAATCACACCAGGCCTCTTAGACCCAATCAAGCCGACTGTGATCCACCAGGTTCATAATCTGGCACTTTATGAGGCAAGGGAAGCTTAGGGATCAACCCTTAACCAAGAGGAAACACACTAGAAAGTATAAGAACATCAAAACAGTCAGTGGTTTGAAAAGAAATTAGTAACACTGAGGTGAACAAGGCAAACAATCATTTTGCCTTGTAGGGTAAACATCCCAGTCCATAATATGCCTGATGCCACCAATTGGCAGCTCAGGTCACCTGGAGTTTCTGCCAGTCAACTTATTCACTGCCTGGTGCAGTCAGGTTTGTACCTATGATCGATCCACATTTAGCTTTGTGCTTTCAGATAAAAGTGTTGTTGGCTATCCTTGAAATGTTTCTTTCCGTGCTAGGCTTTTGTTTTGTTTTGGTTTCATTACATGCTTCAAGTGTATTTTGTACCACCACTTTGCACGTCCTCTCATTACATTCAACTCCAGCTATGTCTCGGGGTTCCCTTTACTGAAAGTCGGCTTGCATCTCCCTTGCCTCGCCAGAGTTGTGTTCTCATGGATTTCAGGTTTCTGTCTATAATAGTTTAATCCTCTTGAATTTTCTCATTGCTGTTAGGACACGGGTTATCTCTCCACGACTGTGCCTGTTGATGTGACTGGTTCAACTCTGGTTCTAAGCTGTGTTTTTGTAGTGTACCAAGACATGGTTCTATTCTTGCTTTTCCCATCGTGCAGAAGACTTGGCCATCAGCGATTTACAAATGCCTTCAGGCACTCTCACCTTCTTGGGTTATCCTTCACAGGATAAAGGAGGAAAATTTATCGCCTCCTTTACTGGCAGCAGATGGTGGTGTTCCTTATTTAGCACCTTAGACTTTGTAGCACGTTTTGAGGTGGAGTGGCAGGCTTTTAACATAATCTTGCTCTTGTTCAGCCTTCCATTCTTTCAGTTCCTCCTCTTTTGTCCTGTTTCACTTTACTATTTTTGGATAGGCAGCTCATGCTAAATACCTGCTATAGGTTCATATTGGGCTTCCATGGCTGAGACAGCCACTCTTGCTTTGTTTTGTTTTGTGAGATGGTACTGTACTGCAGTCATCCCGAGCAGACGGTAGGCTTCACGAGCATTAATAATATAAAAAAGCCGTATTCGCTTTTGCAGTGTGAGAAGTGGGCAAGCATTAAAGTAAACTCTGGCAAAAAATATAAAAAATTACCCCGGAATAAAAAAATAAAATAACTGAATTACAAGAACAATTATCTGACAACTCTTGGCTGTTACACAATAGCAAAGAGAATCATTAAATAAACGCGTGAAAGTTACGTTGATCCATTTATACAGAGAAAACAACTTGGGCTTATGAACGGTTACACTTGAAATATCACCACCTGGGCACGAAACGGCTGAGAGGCAGATCGTGGCAGCTTGCAATGTTTTTCCTGGAGCACCTGATAGAGACTGAACATTTGGTGCTGGTCAGGGGTACTTATACCCCTGTTAGTGACGTCACATCCTGTGTCAACCTCGCTCGGAACCAGGAACCGGCGGCAGGGTAACGAGTTCCGGTGAGCTGATGCAGGTGACAAGGGAAGGTGGGGGGGGGGGGTTGTCTGACCCTGGCTGGAACTCCAGAACACACATATTTGTAGATTTATAGTTCTTGTTGGTGTGGAGTGTTCATTGTGAATAGGCTGTCTACGATGAAGGTGAGAGGGAAGAGGCAGTTTTTCCAGCTATGAAGGGGAATTGTGTGACAACCTCTATTTCTCCATTCCTTAAGCTTGAAAAGGCATTTCCTTAATAAGATGGTAGATATTCTTTCCTTTCCTGAGTTTCGAGTTTCCTCTTTGAAAATCTCTACCTTAAGACTTCTTCTTCTAATTGAGTTAGTGAGTTTCATGCTGTTTTGTCATCTTGACTTTATTTCATTTGGTTGTGGAGAATCTTTTGTGCATCTTCAGTCCAACCCATCATTCTTATCAGTGAATGAAAGTTGGTTGTTTAGGAGGAGCCCAGACTTGGCTCGGTCCTAGTTACTTCATCTTGTAGAGAACCATAATTGATATTCTATGGTGTGGGAACCAGTATCTCTTGGCATCTCTGCACTCCACCTAGGACTCTCACCAAAGTCTCACACCATGGTGCTATGCACTAATGTCTCACAGTTGCTTCATGGGGTGAGTAAGCTGAGTCAGCACCTAGGTGTATCCATGGGGCCCAGTCTATCTCTAAATTTGCCACACTGAAGGCTTTCTTTTTTGGCAAGAACCTGTGTTGACATCAGAACTTGAGGGTTTTGGAAGTTCACCTGGATGATTGCCTCTTGGTACCTTCCCAAGGGTGCTTTGCCTGTGCCACCAGTGTGTCACCTTGGCAGGCTTTCATCATGATGACCCTCTTCTCCTCAGGCGGGGTCGGTTGCCAAGGTGCGCGGCTGCTGCTCCTCCTGCCGCTTCTCCCCTCGCAGCTTCTGTTCACACCACTCCGCAGCCCAGGTGAGCCTTACTTTTGTTGTAGTTAGGATGGCTTCTCACCGATACTTGCCTTAGGGAGCAACTGAGTGGGATAGCGCGGAAATCTAGCTTTGATTATATAAAACAGTATTTGAAAGCCCTCTTCTGAGCAGTACACGTGGTTCCTATTCTGCCTTTCCTTTCTATGCTTGTAGGTAATTTTATCTTTTAATAGGGTTGAAGAGGAATGTGACAGGATTGGGCTGGAGAGTTTGCTGTGGTGTTTGTGTTGTCACCTTGTGGTAGTGACTAGAAGATGGTTAGGTAGTTAGCAAGAGCGCAGCGTCTTGATCTCTCTATTGACAAGTTGCACCTGGAAAATTATGTAAGCACCAGTGTGACCCCTGAAGGGGATGGTTAGAGATGTTTCCACCACATTCTTGTGTAACACAAAACCCACCTGGATTGTGGGAGATCCTAACCAGAGGTCAATAAGAGCTTGCCTTACAAAGCAATGGAGTGCACTGTTTAATAAAGTGCCTTTTGTGCATATTTAAAGCTAGATCTTTTCTAAAGTTTCTTTAAATTTACCTACAGATCTTCAATTACATAAACTAAAATTATTTTTAATTTTTCTGAATAATGTTTTCTTTTGGTCTGGCTGAAATTGACTTGATGGTTTAACCACTGTACTGCTCTGCATTAAAATATGACAAACCCGTCATGCGCTGAAAGTAAATTCTTTACAAAAAATTATTTTCTCTTCGTATATTGTTAAAATGCAGTCTCTGATGATGGGAAACTAAAAAAATAATGCATGTGACTTACTTTAGCCTTGACGGAGCTGGGAAGTTGAGCAAATTATGGGCGCTGGGTGATGGAGCGCTCGGGGTCAGTTGGCCCCGCCACCCTGTGGGGTGACCAAGCAGAAGGAAGAGTGATAATTATTAATTATATTATTATAATATTATTATAATAATAATTGTTGTATTTAATAATTATCATTCTTCCTTCTGCTTGGTCTTGAAGGAAGCCGACCTGTAGGTGCGGGACTGGGACGTTCACCTCCTGGGGCTCGTGCGGGCCAAGCTCTGCTTCAGGAGGCTGGGGTCGTTCTTGCTCTTGCTGGGGTGGTTCTTCTCCGGCCCCAACCCTGGCGGTCTCTGGGTTTGGAGTCCCTGTGCCTTCTTTCACCAACTTCGAGGTCAACTCCGGAGCTCACAGTTCCTGCGACCGCACTGGAATCAATCGTATTGGCGTTTGCCTTTCCATTGGAGACTTTCAGCACCGTGGTGAGGGGCGACCTGCTGCTTGGGTAACAGCTTCTCCTTATCAACCTACCCTGGCTTTGCGCCCTGGAGAGGCCACTCCAGACCAACAACCAGAGAGCAACTCCATAGTCTCCTGAGACTGATGTATGCCTGCTACTACACCATATGCACACATTATATATAAGTATCTACATGTTTTATTCACCTTAACTGTACAACTAAGCTGGTATGGTGTCCAAACATCATAGTGGCCACTGCATGACAAGTCACACAGCAGCCAGCAGACAACATCCTCACTCACTCCCTCACCAAAATGGCTCCTCCCAACAAACTCCTTTTGCTGTTATTACACTCTATACACACGTTATATATATAAGTACTGTCTCCACTTGATCATCCGGACTATATGGGAAGGACCCCAAGCCGGATTATCACATTTTCCGGATAATGGTACTTTTTCACCTACGAGTCCAAAACTAACCATTTCCAACAATTTTTATACTACAAACAACATAATTTGAATTGCCTTGCCACATATAATTATTAAATATTCAACTAGAAACCTCAACTTACCTTGTGGTGTTCGTCTTCTTGATTGATGCCACACATCTTGAAGTTAAAGATTGTTAACAATTTACGTAACCTATACTAACACAACACTAAAATTAACACTTAAAATTACTGTACAGTTCATTAGGCAAAGTTAGTTTTGACTGCCAGCTGCGGAAGCCTCACTAGTTGAAGGCGCTGGGCTTGCCTGTGACGCCTCACTTGTTGAAGGTGCTTGGTTTGATTTTCGTACCATATAGGAATCAAGTAAGTAAGTAATTATCAAAAGAAGGCACCAAACCGGGAAGGCTGTGTAGCACCATCAAATGTGCGGAATAATCAAAGGGCCCTAAATATCACCAAGGATGCCAATACGAGAACAAAAACGCATAAAGCGAACGATATCAAAAGTATCCGAGTCACCAAGAATTCTATTGAGGGACAGGTGACCACGAGGGGCGGTCGGGAAAGCAAGACACACGCTCGTCCTGGAAGTCAGGACATTCAAGAAGGATGTACATGACCGTAAGAGGGACGATGCAATTGGGACAATAAGGAGCAGGGTGGCGCTCCAAGTGACCATGGGTTAAGCGAGTATGGCCAATACACAACCTCGCCAGAGTCACTTCCCATTGCCGGTTACGGTGGTAGGAGGACGACCATAAGGAAACACAACATTTAAGAGTACGTAGTTTGTTACCAGTAACAGACGACCAAGAAGCCTGCCAACGGGTCAGGATGGAGGAATGGATAACTGGGTAAAAGTCGGAATATGGAATACCTTTACGAGAGATGGGACAAGAGTGGACAGCTTCCTTGGCGGCAGCATCCGCACGCTCATTTAAAGACACACCAATATGGCTGGGAACCCAACAAAACTCAACCAACTTAAATTTACTGTGAACAAGAAACAGCCAATGCTGGATCTCGACAACTACTGGATGAACCGGATTAAAGGACCCGAGAGCCATGAGAGCACTACGAGAGTCAACAACAACTACAAAGGAAGACTGACAATGAGAAAGCAGGAGACGAAGAGCATAGAGAATAGCATAAAGCTCCGCCGTGAAGATGCTAGTCTCCGGAGGTAAGCGACACATATAAGTGCAATCAGGAAAAACAACAGAGTAGCCAACACCGTCCGCAGACTTAGACCCATCGGTGAAGACAGAAACGGAGCGGGAGTGAGAAGAAAACTGCTCAAGGAAAAGGCGTTTTAGAACCGTAGGAGGGGTAAAAGCTTTAGTGATGCGGGTCAAGGAAGTACAAAACTGCGGAAAGGGGGACTCTCCATGGGGGCAAAGAAGGAACAACACGAGGAGAAACATTAGAAATACGAACGGAAAGAGAATCCTGTAATCGAGATAACCGGACAGAAAGAGGGAGGGTGGTGAAGAGGAACAGGAACCGCAGGAGGGGTAAAAGTTAAGCACGACAGAGGCAAGAGGAAGGATGTTGTAAGGACCGCGAGATTGCAAAGACAGTAGCGATCACGGCGGTCCTGGAGAGACAGGAAGCCAGTGTCAACATACAAGCTAAGGATGGGAGTTGAACGAAAGGCACCAGAACTGAGGCGCAACCCAGTATGGTGCAAAGCATCAAGACGGCAAAGAGTAGAAGGAGAAGCAGAAGAGTAAGCAGGGCAACCATAATCGAGCTTAGACAGGACGAGAGAGGAATGTAAAGCAAGGAGAGTGCGCCTATCCGCTCCCCATGAAGTATGGGACAATACCCAAAGGAGGGTAAGGGCCTTGGAGCACTCAACACGGAGGTAAGAGATATGGGGAGACCAAGACAAACGAGTGTCAAGAATAGCCCCAAAAGTTTCGTGGAATCTTTGTACTAAAGGGGATGACCATAAAGTGACAAGAGGGACGAAGAACAACCCGTTTCCGAGTAAAAGTCATGGCACAAGTCTTGGTAGAGAGAACTTGAAACCATGATCGGTGGCCCAAGACGACAAGGCATCAATCGCAAGTTGAAGCCGGCGTTGAAGGAGAGGCGAATCATCACCCTGACAGCATAGGGTAAGATCATCGACATAGAGAGCGGAGAAGACGCCTGAAGGAAGAGAGGAAAGAAGACCATTGAGGGCAACCAGAAAAGAGTAGTGCTCAGAATACTACTCTTGGGCACACCTTCGTATTGCTGAAAAGAGGCAGAGAGAGTGGTACCAAGCCGCACCCGAAAGGAACGACGAAAGAGGAAGCTGCGGAGAAAGAGAGGGAGATGACCACGAAGGCCAAAAGAATGATCTGGGATAGAATATGATATCGCCAAGTGGTGTCGTAAGCCTTTTCTAGGTCAAAAAGGACGGCAACAACGGAGGTCTTCGCAGCAAAAGCATATGAGTATAGACTTCCAAGTTCACCAGGACATCTGTCGTGCTGCGGCACTTGCGGAAACCATATGGGCACCATACAACCGCTGCATATTCCAGCTTTGGTCTAATAAAAGTCGTGAACAATTTCTTTAGTATTTTTCTCCATCCATGTATTTAAAAGCAATTCTGAGGTTAGAAGTGTAGCGTAGGCTTCGCGCAATGTGGTCCTCAGGTGATAGTTTTCTATCTAGAACCACCCCTAGATCCCTTTCTTTGTCAGAATTCTTTAAAGATTTCTCACATAATTTATAGGTTGTGTGGGGTCTATGTTCTCCAATTCCACATTCCATAACATGGCATTTATTCACATTAAATTCCATTTGCCAAGTGTTGCTCCATATACTTATTTTTCCAGGTCTTCTTGAAGGGCATGACAATCATCTAGGTTTCTTATCTTCCCTATTATCTTAGCATCATCAGCAAACATGTTCATGTAATTCTGTATTCCCACTGGTAGATCGTTTATGTAGACAATGAACATAACCGGTGCAAGAACTGAACCCTGTGGTACTCCACTCGTGACATTCCTCCAATCCGATACCTTGCCTCTGATTACGGCCCTCATTTTTCTGTCAGTTAGGAAATTTTTCATCCATGTTAGAAGCTTACCTGTCACTCCTCCAATATGTTCCAGTTTCCAGAACAACCTCTTATGGGAACTCTGTCGAAAGCCTTTTTTAGGTCCAGATAGATGCAGTCAACCCAACCATCTCTTTCCTGTAAAATCTCTGTGGCTCGATCATAAAAACTGAGCAAGTTCATTACACAGGATCTTCCAGATCGAAAACCATACTGTCTGTCTGATATTATATCGTTTCCTCCAGGTGTTCTACCCATTTAGTTTTAATTATTTTTCCAATATTTTGACTATTACACTTGTCAATGATACAGGTCTATAATTAAGGGGGTCTTCCCTGTTTCCACTTTTGTAGATTGGAACTATGTTAGCCTTTTTCCACACATCAGCTACAACTCCTGTACACAGGGATGCCTGAAAAATCAGTTGAAGTGGAATGCTGAGCTCAGGTGCACATTCTCTCAGAACCCATGGTGAAACTCCATCTGGACCAACTGCTTTGTTCTTACTTAGCTCCTTGAGCATTTTTTCCACTTCGTCTCTAGACACCTCTATGTGCTCTATGTTGTTCTCTGGAATTCTTATTGTGGGTTCCCTAAAGATTTCATTTTGTACAACACACTTTGGAACTTTTCGTTTAATGTTTCACACATTTCCTTTTCATTTTCCGTGAATCTATTTCCCATTTTCAACCTCTGAATATTATCCTTTACCTGCAATTTGTTGTTTATGAATTTATAGAATAGACCTGGTTCTGTTTTACATTTGTCTGCAATCCCTTTTTCAAAATTTCTTTCTGCCTCTCTCCTCACTGCCGTGTAGTTGTTTCTCGCATCTTTGTATCGCTGGTATGTTTGGGGGTTTGGCCTCTTCCTGTATTGATTCCATTTTGTGTCTTTTGGTCTCTGGCCCTCTCGCAATTTCTATTGAACCAATCCTGTTTCCTAGTTCTGCATCTCTGTTTTGGTATAAATTTTTTTGTGCCTTTATCATATATTTCACAAAACTTGACATACATCTCATTCACTTCCTTGCCTAGCATCAAGTCTGTCCAATTATACTCACTAAAAAAATTTCTAAGGTGGCCATAATGTCCTCTCCTGAAGTCAGGTTTTTCAACTGCTTCAACTCCTTATTTTCTTCCAGATTATAACGCATTGCATACTTTATTCCCAAAAAGACATGGTCACTTTTACCCAAGGGAGGAAGGTACTGAATGTCAAATATCTCTTCCTCCTTCCTGGTAAATATCAAATCTAGCATGGAGGGAACGTCCCCTTCCCTCATCCTCGTAGCTTGTTTAACATGTTGATACAAGAATGTTTCCAGGATGTCTACAAATCTACAGGTCCAAAAATCTTCTGTTTTAGCTTCATATGCTTCCCAGTCTATGGATTTCAAGTTGAAGTCACCGACTATCAACAGTCGTGATCTATCGTTATCCGCTCTCGCTATATCTCTCTCATTATTGTTATAAGACCTTCTCGTTTACTATCTAGCTCCTCCTTTGACCATGTGCTGCTTGGCGGTGGACTATATGCATTTATGATCATTAGTTTATCATCCTCATGGCAGATCTCTAGTGCTATTATGTCAACTTCTTGTGGATTGGCAGTCATTATTTCGTTCACCTTTAGGTGTTCTTTCACCAGCACAGCAACGCCACCGCCTTTCCTAATTTTCTGTCCCGTCTCCAAATTGAGTAGCCCCTTGGGAATATGACCTCATTTAAAATAACATCTTCAAGTTTTGTCTCCGTGAGTGCAACAATGTCTGGTGTCTGCAGCTGTATTACATCACTTAACTCCAGTATCTTCGATCTTACTCCATCTATGTTGGTGTATGCAATCTTCAGGAACTTGTTCCCCTCTCCTTATTCTTCACCCCCCTCTCTCTATGATTTTGTTGGTTTGCCTTTATGTACCACTTTACTGGTCTGCCTACCCCTATCACTTTGTAGAAAAAAGAATTGATTTCTTCTTCATTCCTGCTCTCATTTAAACGTTTTGCCTCGGCGAGTTCAGTTTCAGCTTCTCCTATCTTCTTTTGAAA
>WNGS01021324.1:11845120-11877843 GCA_020271785.1 Procambarus virginalis
GGGCCAGTCTATCTCTAAATTTGCCACACTGAAGGCTTTCTTTTTTGGCAAGAACCTGTGTTGACATCAGAACTTGAGGGTTTTGGAAGTTCACCTGGATGATTGCCTCTTGGTACCTTCCCAAGGGTGCTTTGCCTGTGCACCAGTGTGTCACCTTGGGCAGGCTTTCATCATGATGACCCTCTTCTCCTCAGGCGGGGTCGGTTGCCAAGGTGCGCGGCTGCTGCTCCTCCTGCCGCTTCTCCCCTCGCAGCTTCTGTTCACACCACTCCGCAGCCCAGGTGAGCCTTACTTTTGTTGTAGTTAGGATGGCTTCTCACCGATACTTGCCTTAGGGAGCAACTGAGTGGGATAGCGCGGAAATCTAGCTTTGATTATATAAAACAGTATTTGAAAGCCCTCTTCTGAGCAGTACACGTGGTTCCTATTCTGCCTTTCCTTTCCTATGCTTGTAGGTAATTTTATCTTTTAATAGGGTTGAAGAGGAATGTGACAGGATTGGGCTGGAGAGTTTTGCTGTGGTGTTTGTGTTGTCACCTTGTGGTAGTGACTAGAAGATGGTTAGGTAGTTAGCAAGAGCGCAGCGTCTTGATCTCTCTATTGACAAGTTGCACCTGGAAAATTATGTAAGCACCAGTGTGACCCCTGAAGGGGATGGTTAGAGATGTTTTCCACCACATTCTTGTGTAACACAAACCCACCTGGATTGTGGGAGATCCTAACCAGAGGTCAATAAGAGCTTGCCTTACAAAGCAATGGAGTGCACTGTTTAATAAAGTGCCTTTTGTGCATATTTAAAGCTAGATCTTTTCTAAAGTTTCTTAAATTTACCTACAGATCTTCAATTACATAAACTAAAATTATTTTTAATTTTTCTGAATAATGTTTTCTTTTGGTCTGGCTGAAATTGACTTGATGGTTTAACCACTGTACTGCTCTGCATTAAAATATGACAAACCCGTCATGCGCTGAAAGTAAATTCTTTACAAAAAATTATTTTTCTTCGTATATTGTTAAAATGCAGTCTCTGATGATGGGAAACTAAAAAAATAATGCATGTGACTTACTTTAGCCTTGACGGAGCTGGGAAGTTGAGCAAATTATGGGCGCTGGGTGATGGAGCGCTCGGGGTCAGTTGGCCCCGCCACCCTGTGGGGTGACCAAGCAGAAGGAAGAGTGATAATTATTAATTATTATTATAATAATTATTATAATAATAATGTTGTATTTAATAATTATCATTCTTCCTTCTGCTTGGTCTTGAAGGAAGCCGACCTGTAGGTGCGGGACTGGGACGTTCACCTCCTGGGGCTCGTGCGGGCCAAGCTCTGCTTCAGGAGGCTGGGGTCGTTCTTGCTCTTGCTGGGGTGGTTCTTCTCCGGCCCCAACCTGGCGGTCTCTGGGTTTGGAGTCCCTGTGCCTTCTTTCACCAACTTCGAGGTCAACTCCGGAGCTCACAGTTCCTGCGACCGCACTGGAATCAATCGTATTGGCGTTTGCCTTTCCATTGGAGACTTTCAGCACCGTGGTGAGGGGCGACCTGCTGCTTGGGTAACAGCTTCTCCTTATCAACCTACCCTGGCTTTGCGCCCTGGAGAGGCCACTCCAGACCAACAACCAGAGAGCAACTCCATAGTCTCCTGAGACTGATGTATGCCTGCTACTACACCATATGCACACATTATATATAAGTATCTACATGTTTTATTCACCTTAACTGTACAACTAAGCTGGTATGGTGTCCAAACATCATAGTGGCCACTGCATGACAAGTCACACAGCAGCCAGCAGACAACATCCTCACTCACTCCCTCACCAAAATGGCTCCTCCCAACAAACTCCTTTTGCTGTTATTACACTCTATACACACGTTATATATATAAGTACTGTCTCCACTTGATCATCCGGACTATATGGGAAGGACCCCAAGCCGGATTATCACATTTTCCGGATAATGGTACTTTTTCACCTACGAGTCCAAAACTAACCATTTCCAACAATTTTTATACTACAAACAACATAATTTGAATTGCCTTGCCACATATAATTATTAAATATTCAACTAGAAACCTCAACTTACCTTGTTGGTGTTCGTCTTCTTGATTGATGCCACACATCTTGAAGTTAAAGATTGTTAACAATTTACGTAACCTATACTAACACAACACTAAAATTAACACTTAAAATTACTGTACAGTTCATTAGGCAAAGTTAGTTTTGACTGCCAGCTGCGGAAGCCTCACTAGTTGAAGGCGCTGGGCTTGCCTGTGACGCCTCACTTGTTGAAGGTGCTTGGTTTGATTTTCGTACCATATAGGAATCAAGTAAGTAAGTAATTATCAAAAGAAGGCACCAAACCGGGAAGGCTATGTAGCACCATCAAATGTGCGGAATAATCAAAGGGCCCTAAATATCACCAAGGATGCCAATACGAGAACAAAAACGCATAAAGCGAACGATATCAAAAGTATCCGAGTCACCAAGAATTCTATTGAGGGACAGGTGACCACGAGGGGCGGTCGGAAAGCAAGACACACGCTCGTCCTGGAAGTCAGGACATTCAAGAAGGATGTACATGACCGTAAGAGGGACGATGCAATTGGGACAATAAGGAGCAGGGTGGCGCTCCAAGTGACCATGGGTTAAGCGAGTATGGCCAATACACAACCTCGCCAGAGTCACTTCCCATTGCCGGTTACGGTGGTAGGAGGACGGCCATAAGGAAACACAACATTTAAGAGTACGTAGTTTGTTACCAGTAACAGACGACCAAGAAGCCTGCCAACGGGTCAGGATGGAGGAATGGATAACTGGGTAAAAGTCGGAATATGGAATACCTTTACGAGAGATGGGACAAGAGTGGACAGCTTCCTTGGCGGCAGCATCCGCACGCTCATTTAAAGACACACCAATATGGCTGGGAACCCAACAAAACTCAACCGACTTAAATTTACTGTGAACAAGAAACAGCCAATGCTGGATCTCGACAACTACTGGATGAACCGGATTAAAGGACCCGAGAGCCATGAGAGCACTACGAGAGTCAACAACAACTACAAAGGAAGACTGACAATGAGAAAGCAGGAGACGAAGAGCATAGAGAATAGCATAAAGCTCCGCCGTGAAGATGCTAGTCTCCGGAGGTAAGCGACACATATAAGTGCAATCAGGAAAAACAACAGAGTAGCCAACACCGTCCGCAGACTTAGACCCATCGGTGAAGACAGAAACGGAGCGGGAGTGAGAAGAAAAGTGCTCAAGGAAAAGGCGTTTTAGAACCGTAGGAGGGGTAAAAGCTTTAGTGATGCGGGTCAAGGAAGTACAAAACTGCGGAAAGGGGGACTCTCCATGGGGCAAAGAAGGAACAACACGAGGAGAAACATTAGAAATACGAACGGAAAGAGAATCCTGTAATCGAGATAACCGGACAGAAAGAGGGAGGTGGTGAAGAGGAACAGGAACCGCAGGAGGGGTAAAAGTTAAAGCACGACAGAGGCAAGAGGAAGGATGTTGTAAGGACCGCGAAAGATTGCAAAGACAGTAGCGATCACGGCGGTCCTGGAGAGACAGGAAGCCAGTGTCAACATACAAGCTAAGGATGGGAGTTGAACGAAAGGCACCAGAACTGAGGCGCAACCCAGTATGGTGCAAAGCATCAAGACGGCAAAGAGTAGAAGGAGAAGCAGAAGAGTAAGCAGGGCAACCATAATCGAGCTTAGACAGGACGAGAGAGGAATGTAAAGCAAGGAGAGTGCGCCTATCCGCTCCCCATGAAGTATGGGACAATACCCAAAGGAGGGTAAGGGCCTTGGAGCACTCAACACGGAGGTAAGAGATATGGGGAGACCAAGACAAACGAGTGTCAAGGAATAGCCCCAAAAGTTTCGTGGAATCTTTGTACTAAAGGGGATGACCATAAAGTGACAGAGGGACGAAGAACAACCCGTTTCCGAGTAAAAGTCATGGCACAAGTCTTGGTAGAAGAGAACTTGAAGCCATGATCGGTGGCCCAAGACGACAAGGCATCAATCGCAAGTTGAAGCCGGCGTTGAAGGAGAGGCGAATCATCACCCTGACAGCATAGGGTAAGATCATCGACATAGAGAGCGGAGAAGACGCCTGAAGGAAGAGAGGAAAGAAGACCATTGAGGGCAACCAGAAAAAGAGTAGTGCTCAGAATACTACTCTTGGGCACACCTTCGTATTGCTGAAAAGAGGCAGAGAGAGTGGTACCAAGCCGCACCCGAAAGGAACGACGAAAGAGGAAGCTGCGGAGAAAGAGAGGGAGATGACCACGAAGGCCAAAAGAATGATCTGGGATAGAATATGATATCGCCAAGTGGTGTCGTAAGCCTTTTCTAGGTCAAAAAGGACGGCAACAACGGAGGTCTTCGCAGCAAAAGCAGTATGAGTATAGACTTCCAAGTTCACCAGGACATCTGTCGTGCTGCGGCACTTGCGGAAACCATATGGGCACCATACAACCGCTGCATATTCCAGCTTTGGTCTAATAAAAGTCGTGAACAATTTCTTTAGTATTTTTCCATCCATGTATTTAAAAGCAATTCTGAGGTTAGAAAGTGTAGCGTAGGCTCCTCGCGCAATGTGGTCCTCAGGTGATAGTTTTCTATCTAGAACCACCCCTAGATCCCTTTCTTTGTCAGAATTCTTTAAAGATTTCTCACATAATTTATAGGTTGTGTGGGGTCTATGTTCTCCAATTCCACATTCCATAACATGGCATTTATTCACATTAAATTCCATTTGCCAAGTGTTGCTCCATATACTTATTTTATCCAGGTCTTCTTGAAGGGCATGACAATCATCTAGGTTTCTTATCTTCCCTATTATCTTAGCATCATCAGCAAACATGTTCATGTAATTCTGTATTCCCACTGGTAGATCGTTTATGTAGACAATGAACATAACCGGTGCAAGAACTGAACCCTGTGGTACTCCACTCGTAACATTCCTCCAATCCGATACCTTGCCTCTGATTACAGCCCTCATTTTTCTGTCAGTTAGGAAATTTTTCATCCATGTTAGAAGCTTACCTGTCACTCCTCCAATATGTTCCATTTTCCGGAACAACCTCTTATGGGGAACTCTGTCGAAAACCTTTTTTAGGTCTAGATAGATGCAGTCAACCCAACCATCTCTTTCCTGTAAAATCTCTGTGACTCGATCATAAAAACTGAGCAAGTTCATTACACAGGATCTTCCAGATCGAAAACCATACTGTCTATCTGATATTATATCGTTTTCCTCTAGGTGTTCTACCCATTTAGTTTTAATTATTTTTTCCAATATTTTGACTATTACACTTGTCAATGATACAGGTCTATAATTAAGGGGGTCTTCCCTGTTTCCACTTTTGTAGATTGGAACTATGTTAGCTTTTTCCACACATCAGCTACAACTCCTGTACACAGGGATGCCTGAAAAATCAGTTGAAGTGGAATGCTGAGCTCAGGTGCACATTCTCTCAGAACCCATGGTGAAACTCCATCTGTACCAACTGCTTTGTTCTTACTTAGCTCCTTGAGCATTTTTTTCACTTCATCTCTAGACACCTTTATGTGCTCTGTGTTGTTCCCTGGAATTCTTATTGTGTCAGGTTCCCTAAAGATTTCATTTTGTACAAACACACTTTGGAACTTTTCATTTAATGTTTCACACATTTCCTTTTCATTATCCGTGAATCTATTTCCCATTTTCAACCTCTGAATATTATCCTTTACCTGCAATTTGTTGTTTATGAATTTATACAATAGACCTGGTTCTGTTTTACATTTGTCTGCAATCCCTTTTTCAAAATTTCTTTCTGCCTCTCTCCTCACTGCCGTGTAGTTGTTTCTCACATCTTTGTATTGCTGGTATGTTTGGGGGTTTGGCCTCTTCCTGTATTGATTCCATTTTTGTGTCTTTTGGTCTCTGGTCCTCTCGCAATTTCTATTGAACCAATCCTGTTTCCTAGTTCTGCATCTCTGTTTTGGTATAAATTTTTTTGTGCCTTTATCATATATTTCACAAAACTTGACATACATCTCATTCACTTCCTTGTCTAGCATCAAGTCTGTCCAATTATACTCACTAAAAAAATTTCTAAGGTGGCCATAATGTCCTCTCCTGAAGTCAGGTTTTTCAACTGCTTCAATCTCCTTATTTTCTTCCAGATTATAATGCATTGCATATTTTATTCACAAAAAGACATGGTCAATTTTACCCAAGGGAGGAAGGTACTGAATGTCAAATATCTCTTCCTCCTTCCTGGTAAATATCAAATCTAGCATGGAGGGAACGTCCCCGTCCCTCATCCTCGTAGCTTGTTTAACATGTTGATACAAGAATGTTTCCAGGATGTCTACAAATCTACAGGTCCAAAAATCTTCTGTTTTAGCTTCATGTGCTTCCCAGTCTATGGATTTCAAGTTGAAGTCACCAACAATCAACAGACGTGATCTATCGTTATCCGCTCTCGCTATAATCTCTCTCATTATTGTTGTAAGACCTTCGCGTTTACTATCTAGCTCCTCCTTTGACCATGTGCTGCTTGGCGGTGGACTATATGCATTTATGATCATTAGTTTATCATCATCTTGGCAGATCTCTAGTGCTATTATGTCAACTTCTTGTGGATTGGCAGTCATTATTTCGTTCACCTTTTGGTGTTCTTTCACCAGCACAGCAACGCCACTGCCTTTCCTAATTTTTCTGTCTCGTCTCCAAATTGAGTAGCTCCTTGGGAATATGACCTCATTTAAAATAACATCTTCAAGTTTTGTCTCCGTGAGTGCAACAGTGTTTGGTGTCTGCAGCTGTATTACATCACTTAACTCCAGTATCTTCGATCTCACTCCATCTATGTTGGTGTATGCAATCTTCAGGAATTTGTTCCCCCTCTCCTTATTCTTCACTCCCCCTCTCTCTATTGATTTTGTTGGTTTGCCTTTATGTACCACTTTACTGGTCTGCCTACCGCTATCACTTTGTAGAAAAAAGAATTGATTTCTTCTTCATTCCTGCTCTCATTTAAACATTTTCCCTCGTTGAGGTTCAGTTTCAGCTTCTCTCTATCTTCTTTTGAAAGATCTCGTCTTAACGACCACAATTTCCCATCCTCATCACTTTGTAATTTTCAAGCATTCCTTAGTACTTCTTCCATCTGTTTGGCACCATTTAGGGTGATCCTCAAAGGTCGATCTTTCCATTTTACATATCTGCCTATTCTCCTGTAGTCGCACACATTCTCTATGGTTGTAAGACCTTCCACGAGGCCAACAATTTTATCTACTATTTTTGCTTCTTCTACAGCTCTTTCTGACCTAGATGTTATCTCCTTTTCTTTGCAACCAAAAATGATCAGGGACTTACTCCGATCAACTGTGTTTTGCACCAACCTCGGGTTAGATGCCAATTCCTTTCTCATCTCCAGCCTAATGTTTGTTTTATCTTGGATGCCGCAGTGTTTGACTTCCTTTACTGCTTCTTCAATTTTTTCCTTCTCCTTGGCCACTTGTGCATAGGTGAGTTGCATATCTTTCTTGCACTGTTCTATTCCCTGTGTAACTTCCTCCATCTGTGCTGACAAAAGCTGTTTCTCCTCTTGAATTTCCTTACCTAACCTATTGTAGTCATTTATGTTTAAATTTACTTTAACTTCTTCCGAAGCTATTTTTAAGAGTTTATTTTCTTCTTCCATGGCTTTGCAATTTGTTTCCAATTGACTCTTATCCTTGCACAAGTCTTTCACTATATCCTCAAGACATACAACTTTGCTATTTAAATGGTCATTACTTTCTTTCAATTTACTAATTATTTCTACATGAGAGTTCACTATAGTATCTAATATTACCAACTTGTTGTGTAGACTGCTAATATCAATGCTTTCTTCATTGAATCCCACAAAGTCAAGCTCTGTTTTGTTTTTCTTCTTGCCGGCGGCCATCTTGAATGTTCTTCTCTGCACTGTAAACACTATAGGGGCAACTTTTTCTCATCCAATTTTTCACTTCCCTTGGCACATTCCTGTTATCTTACCTATTTTTCAAAAGCACTATACCTTTATGTTCTCTGGGACACCACTCACTACCATCAACCTGTACTACAATACTTAGGATTGTTGAAATATGCTGGAGCTCCTCTGATGTGTGGGGGGCAGACTAGTTCAGACTAGTGGGTGTGTGGGCAGACTAGTTCAGACTAGTGGGTGTGTGGGCAGACTAGTTCAGACTAGTGGGTGTGTGGGCAGACTAGTTCAGACTAGTGGGTGTGTGGGCAGACTAGTTCAGACTAGTGGGTGTGTGGCAGACTAGTTCAGACTAGTGGGTGTGTGGGCAGACTAGTTCAGACTAGTGGGTGTGTGGGCAGACTAGTTCAGACTAGTGGTGTGTGGGCAGACTAGTTCAGACTAGTGGGTGTGTGGGCAGACTAGTTCAGACTAGTGGGTGTGTGGGCAGACTAGTTCAGACTAGTGGGTGTGTGGGCAGACTAGTTCAGACTAGTGGGTGTGTGGGCAGACTAGTGGGTGTGTGTGTGGGCAGACTAGTGGGTGTGTGTGTGGGCAGACTAGTGGGTGTGTGTGTGGGCAGACTAGTAATTACCTAAGTAATTACCTTGGGTGTGTGTGTGGGCAGACTAGTGGGTGTGTGGGTAGGCAGATTAGTGGGAGTGTGGGCAGACTAGTGGGTATGTGTGTGGGCAGACTAGTGGGTGTGTGGGTGGGCAGACTAGTGGGTATGTGTGTGGGCAGACTAGTGGGTATGTGTGTGGGCAGACTAGTGGGTATGTGTGTGGGCAGACTAGTGGGTATGTGTGTGGGCAGACTATTGGGTATGTGTGTGGGCAGACTAGTTGGTGTGTGGGTGCATACTAGTGGGTGTGTGGGTGGGCAGACTAGTGGGTGTGTGTGTGGGCAGACTAGTGGGTGTGTGGTGTGGGCAGACTAGTGGGTGTGTGTGTGGGCAGACTAGTGGGTGTGTGTGGGGGCAGACTAGTGGGTGTGTGGGTGGGCAGACTAGTGGGTGTGTGTGTGGGCAGACTAGTGGGTGTGTGTGTGGGCAGACTAGTGGGTGTGTGTGTGGGCAGACTAGTGGGTGTGTGTGTGGGGAGACTAGTGGGTGTGTGGGTGGGCAGACTAGTGGGTGTGTGGGGAGACTAGTGGGTGTGTGTGTGGGGAGACTAGTGGGTGTGTGTGTGGGCAGACTAGTGGGTGTGTGTGTGGGCAGACTAGTGGGTGTGTGTGTGGGGAGACTAGTGGGTGTGTGGGTGGGCAGACTAGTGGGTGTGTGGGGAGACTAGTGGGTGTGTGTGTGGGCAGACTAGTGGGTGTGTGTGTGGGCAGACTAGTGGGTGTGTGTGTGGGCAGACTAGTGGGTGTGTGTGTGGGGAGACTAGTGGGTGTGTGGGTGGGCAGACTAGTGGGTGTGTGGGGAGACTAGTGGGTGTGTGTGTGGGCAGACTAGTGGGTGTGTGTGTGGGCAGACTAGTGGGTGTGTGTGTGGGCAGACTAGTGGGTGTGTGGGGAGACTAGTGGGTGTGTGGGTGGGCAGACTAGTGGGTGTGTGGGGAGACTAGTGGGTGTGTCGGCAGACTAGTGGGTGTGTAATTACCTAAGTAATTACCTAAGTGTAGCTACAGGATGAGAGCTACGCTCGGGTGTCCCGTCTTCCCAGCACTCTTTGTCATATAACGCTTTGAAACTACTGCGTGAGGGGATCTATGTGCCCAAATGTTCTTGGTCTCTATGTCCAATCATTCCTGAGATATGCCCTGGATTGTTGCGCACCTGGCTTCCTAGACATGGTGCCCGATGTTTCCTGGGCGTTGTGTCTGGTGATCCTCGAGCTTTGTGCCTCGATTTTTACCAAGTTGTGTGCCTTGCAGGTATTTCTCGACTGTGAGCCTGGCTGTTCCTGGGCTGTTTACCTAGCAGCTCACAGACTGCATGCCAGTCTCTCTTTTTTTTTTTTTTTTAATTCATATCCTAGGTTTCCTACAGGTCCTGAGGCTGTGACCCTGGTTTTCAAATCCCCATGCTGAGTTTTTCCTAGTTGTTGATTTCCTATGTTTTTGGCCTTTGTGGTCTGTTCTGGTAGGTTTGATTTGTTTTGTTTTTTCGGTCTTGAGGGCTTGTTCTTGATGATGCACATGGTGTTGGCCTTAGGCTCTGCTTGGGGTGTCCTTTGGCCTTGCTGTTGTGTGCACACCTTCACCTAATTGTGCAGAAACACCACATCTGAAAAATAAGAAAATGGTGAACACATTTTCGGATCAATTCGCCTTCATCAGAGCAAGATAGAGAGTTGCTATCTAGAGTTGCCACTCTTTATCTTGCTTCGATGAAGACGAATTGAGCTGAAAATGCATTCAGCATTCTCTATTTTTTTCAAATGTGGTGTTTTTGCATACTTGGATCAGTATTTTTGTGATCGTTGTTACATAATTCCCTAAATGTAATTACTTAAGTGTAGTTGCAGGATAAGAGCTATGATCATGGTTTACTCACCTAGTTGTGCTTGTGGGGGTTGAGCTCTGGCTCTTTAGTCCTGCCTCTCAACTGTCAATAAATTTTTGTACAGATTTTGTGCTTCTTGAGATACAGGCATCATGCAACTACTGTATATTCCCGTTTTGGTCTCAAGAAATTTGTAAACAATTTCTTTAATAGTTCACAATCCATGTACTGTATTTAAAATCAATTCTGAAGTTGGAGAGCATAGCACATGCTCCTTGCATAATGTTGTTTATGTGGTCTTCTGGTGACAGTCTACTATCAACAACCACCCCATGATCTTTCTTTGTCAGAGTTCTTTAATACCTTCCCACATATTGTGTGTGTGGCCTATTTTCTCCTATTACACATTCCATATTGTAGTTCCCCGTGGCGTAGTGGTAAGACGCTCGCCTGGTGTTTCGCGAGCGTTTTGTCCTGGGTTCGTATCCTGGCCGGGGAGGATTACTTGCCGCAAATCCTTAACTGTAGCCTATGTTTAACCCAGCAGTAAAATGGCTACCTGCTTGTTAAATGATTTTGCAGGTCATATTCCGGGGAACATAGGATTAAGGACTTCCCCGAAATGCTATGAGTGCTACTGGTTGTACAAGAATGTAACAACTCTTGTACAGTATACATAAAAAAAAAAATAAAAAAAATTATCATGGCATTTATCCACATTGAATTTCATTTGTCAGTGTTGCTCCATACACTTATTTTTGTCCAGGTGATCTTGAAGGTTATGACAATCGTCTAAGTCTCTTATCTACCCCGAGTAGCTTAGTGTCAACAGCAGCCATGTTCTTGTAGTTCTGTATTCCTTGTATTCTGCTGTGCTTATGGTGTTTCTTCCTTTGCTTGGTCACCTGCCAGGGGCCTTTTCTTACTGCTTTTCTGTTTCAGAAATGTAGAGCCCCCTCTACTGAGGCAATGTTGTGAAATAGAGAGGGGAGTCAGGAGCTACTGACAAGGTCCTGTTTGAAATTGTGCATTGAAAAATATGTAGGGCACTTTTCTGGTGAGACCCTCCATAGCTTGCCTTCCCCACCTTGTTTCCTTCACCATAAGGTTTGTTTTGGGTGGTTTGTGAGGGAGGTAGTTGGCCAGCTGAGCCTCGGGTGACCTGCTCCTTCAGGCTCGTGTCTTTATACTGTATTATAGTAATCATTATTTGTACTCTTACCGTTAAATCCCTAATTTCGTTCAGGCAGTTGCTTGTTTTGTTGTGCCCATGCTTTCAAGGTGGGAGTTTACTCGGTTTTGGATAGATCTCTGATCCCCCCAAGCTCACTTCACATCATGGAGTGAGCCAGAGTCTGGTCTTGGCTTTTTGTAGGTCAGGATGAGTTTCAGAGGCCTGATGTTTTGCCTTAAGGCATGGTTTAACCAGCACTTAGTACAGAGAAGCTACTGAGGGCTCCAGAAAAGTGCATTTCATTACATTCAACACTTGACTTTTTAATTAATTGATGATGTCTTGATTATGACTTAAGTTTTCTTCTTCAGGTAAAACCCTTGGGTGTTATATGGGGAAAATACAAACATTACACTCAACAAAACACTATAATGTTTGATGATCTACGTCGCAATTTCTTGATGAACCCACAAAATGGCCTTAAGATCCGAGCCTTCCGACAGGCTCACCAAAATCGAGCTACCGATCGTGAATTGCTGCGCCTAGCATCCTACTTGGAGGACATTGCTCAGATGTCTGATATTTCTACCCTCAACCATAGTAAATGGGAACATTATCGTAAGGATGGTTATAACTGACCCTCGACAGTAAGTGCTAAGGAGCGGTCTGGCTAGCATTTGCTTGCAAGGATGACTATAGGTGCTGCTTTGCCAAATCTCTGCTACGGCAACACAGTTGAATTTTTATGTAATTCTTTCATTGGTATGTATAGACTAAGGATAAATAAACTGAAAAAGCTTTACCAGTTCTCACTACAGTTTTAAGAGGCGGCTGAAATTGTTACTGCTCACACCCATGTCAACACTTTGGCTTGGTTGCCTGCATTGTCTCCATAGTATTTCAATAGCAAGTCAAATTACAAACTTGTGGACAATTTACATATTTTAGTTTGAATTAATAAATGGTTAATTTTGACTGATTTACATATTTCTGCATTTTACTTAAAACTGGACAACAAGACTGTGGAACTGTGCAATACAATATGTATAAGAATACATACCTGAAAAATATGTACATGATTGGAATAGATTCATGAGGAAATTGTTAAATTTGGTCACATGTAATAAAACTTTATTAACAGTATGTTTGGATTTTGGTTTTGTAATACTGTATTGTGTTATGTAAAATGTTTTGATATAAGTCAACTCCACAAGTACCTGTACTGTAAAAAAATATAGATGGAAGCTTTTAAAGTTTGGAATCCTGTAGAAGTTTTTCCTGGCTTTACAAAAAGAGAAAATTTAATTTGGTGGAAAGATTGGATTATCCGGGTGTGACAAGTAGACTAAAAAAGTTGGGTGACTCGGGCAACCTCCCACTTGCATTTCTGCCATGTAATATTGGATTACCTGCTATTGATATTAATCGTGTGCAAATCAACAACAGGTATTTCTTTACAAATCGTGCACAATACACACCAACCTATCTATGCTTTCTTGTCAAACATACCCCAGCCCATCTTTCTTCTCATACACATTATACACCAACCCATGCTCTATTCTCATACGCATTATACACCAACCCATGCTCGATTCTCGTACACATCGTACAAATCAACAACAGGTATTTCTTTACAAATCGTGCACAATACACACCAACCTATCTATGCTTTCTTGTCAAACATACCCCAGCCCATCTTTCTTCTCATACACATTATACACCAACCCATGCTCTATTCTCATACGCATTATACACCAACCCATGCTCGATTCTCGTACACATTATACACCAACCCATGCTCTGTCATATACAGTACATTATACACCAACCCATGCTTTATTCTCATACACATTATACATCAACCCATGTTCTCTGTCATACACATTATACACCAACCCATGCTCTCTGTCATACACATTATACACCAACCCATGCTCTCTGTCATACACATTATACACCAACCCATGTTCTCTGTCATACACATTATACACCAACCCATGCTCTCTGTCATACACATTATACACCAACCCATGCTCTCTGTCATACACATTATACACCAACCCATGTTCTCTGTCATACACATTATACACCAACCCATGCTCTCTGTCATACACATTATACACCAACCCATGCTCTGTCATACACATTATACACCAACCCATGCTCTCTGTCATACACATTATACACCAACCCATGTTCTCTGTCATACACATTATACACCAACCCATGCTCTGTCATACACATTATACACCAACCCATGTTCTCTGTCATACACATTATACACCAACCCATGCTCTCTGTCATACACATTATACACCAACCCATGCTCTGTCATACACATTATACACCAACCCATGTTCTCTTGTGATACACATTACACAAAAGCACATAGATCTTAGGTTCTGTCCTCTGTTGCCCTCACTGTAAAGCATAAGATCTAAGTTACCACTTGACCATCTGCTGAGTACCGTTCCTAGTCTCCAGCAGCAGTGATCTCGCTCCCAAATATTCATCAGTCTCCAGCAGGATAGTCGCATGTTTATTGTCTAACAAGTTGTCTATTCACAGCATTGTATGTTGTAATTTGTTAAGGTCCACGGCCAGGTACTGGAACTAGTTTGGTTGGACGTGTCTCGATAGTGTGGTGCCCTTTCATGCCTTGACATGTAAGGCCTTCCACCTCGGCATGTAAGGCCTTCCACCTCGGCATGTAAGGCCTTCTACCTCGACATGTAAGGCCTTCCACCTCGACATGTAAGGCCTTCCACCTCGACATGTAAGGCCTTCCACCTCGGCATGTAAGGCCTTCCACCTCGACATGTAAGGCCTTCCACCTCAACATGTAAGGCCTTCCACCTCAACATGTAAGGCCTTCCACCTCGGCATGTAAGGCCTTCCACCTCGGCATGTAAGGCCTTCCACCTCGGCATGTAAGGCCTTCCACCTCGGCATGTAAGGCCTTCCACCTCGGCATGTAAGGCCTTCCACCTCAACATGTAAGGCCTTCCACCTCAACATGTAAGGCCTTCCACCTCGGCATGTAAGGCCTTCCACCTCAACATGTAAGGCCTTCCACCTCGACATGTAAGGCCTTCTACCTCGACATGTAAGGCCTTCCACCTCGGCATGTAAGGCCTTCCACCTCGGCATGTAAGGCCTTCCACCTCGGCATGTAAGGCCTTCCACCTCAACATGTAAGGCCTTCCACCTCGACATGTAAGGCCTTCCACCTCGGCATGTAAGGCCTTCCACCTCGACATGTAAGGCCTTCTACTTCGACATGTAAGGCCTTCCACCTCGGCATGTAAGGCCTTCCACCTTGTCACTTCCTTATTTTCCTTCTCTAACTTGTAGATTTCCTCTCATTGTTATTTATTCTGTTTTATAAAAGTGTGCATTATGTTACACTGAAATCTTGTAATTATTATATAATTTTTTTATGTGATACAGAGTAGAATTTGTTGTATGATATGGTTAATTTTTATACATGACATTTTATATATAATATACTTCATTATATTATTTACCACCATATTATATTCATCACTGAAATTAACAAATCTTAATATAACATATTTCAACATGAATACACCTTTGAAAGTATAATTTAAGTATTTTGAAATGTACTATATTTCAGTATTATCGAGCAACACAAGCAAACACACACACACACACACACGCACACACTCACTCATTCATCCTGTAACTACACTTGGGTAATTGCACACACAAGCACATGTACACATTCACACACACACGCACACAAAATGGGGTTCCACAAACAAAGCTTTATCTCTGTGATTACAGTTCACTAATCACACGTACTATTAAATGCTTTCAATTATTTTGATAAAATATTGTAGTATGCATTACATAATGTATTTTGATTTTGCCTTATTGAAATTAAAATGCTGGTTTGTCTCAGTGTGGATTCACTCCAGTATAATTAGGAATTTCTGTGCTTTTTTTTAACAAATCCGTACTGTGAACACTGTTGTATTGTACAGTAGATGTATGTGCTGTACATGACTAAGAAGCAACTCATACATTTAAGCATGTATGGAGGCCAGCATACATTACTTGCAGATATGGGGTCAGATACCGGACCATGCATGTTAATATATTGTACTCTCAAAGCATGTTAAACAAATTAGTGGTTTTCAGATCTGTTCTATGACCAATTAGTCCTAGTATTTATTTAGTTTCTTGCTAATGTAACTGAAAGAAGCATTTTGTCATAGTCTGTGTAAATGTGGGAATGTGGATTGGTACGACACTTCCAGATCAGAAAACAATGCCTCTAACTCTACTCCCACATGGAGATCATCGTACTACGGAGTGTAGTCATTCCGCTACATGTTTTCAGGGCATAGTTGGGCAGTTATGTCATTTGTGTAAGTGAAGCAACGTTAAAAATCTTTTTATGAGGAATTATTAAATATTATACACGTACTATAATTTGTATTTAAATTTGCTGCCTTTTATAGCTTGTGGTATGAAGACCATTTTTGATTAACACCGGGACACCTGTTTTTGCAGCAGTATATCCACAGTGACTTAAAAAGCAGCCTGAAAGCAAAAATTTTCCATTAACCCAAATTAAAATTAAAATTTTAATAACAATTAGTGTCCTTTTTCCTCCAAATAATATTGTTGCAAGTAAGCAACAATTATAAGGCAAGTGTTCCCAAGATGTATTACCATTATATACACGCAACCTATAATAATTATTTTGTTTATTTTATGAAGGGTATTTTCTTTTTTCTTTTTCCTCTATAATAGGGCAAGGTGTGCTCTTTTCATAGATACATTTATTTCATAATAAATAAAAAAAAAATATATATATATATATATATATATATATATATATATATATATATATATATATATATATATATATATATATATATATATATATATATATATATGTCGTACCTAGTAGCCAGAACGTCGTACTCGGCCTACTATTCAAGGCCCAATTTGCCTAATAAGCCAAGTTTTCATGAATTAATATTCTCTAATTTTTTTCTTATGAAATGATAAAGCTATCCATTTCATTATGTATGAAGTCAATTTTTTTTATTGGAGTTAAAATTAACAGTTATATGACCGAACCTAACCAACCTTACCTAACCAAACCTAACCTATCTTTATAGGTTAGGTTACGTTAGGTAGCCGAAAAAGTTAGGTTAGGTTAGGTAGGTTAGGTAGTCGAAAAACAATTCATGAAAACTTGGCTTATTAGGCAAATCGGGCCTTGCATAGTGGGCTGAGAAGTGCGTTCTGGCTACTAGGTACGACATTATATATATATATATATATATATATATATATATAATATACAGTGGAGCCTCGACTTACGATGCTAATCCGTTCCCGGAAACGGATCGTAAGTCGAAGCGATTTTTCCCATAAGAAATAAAGCGAATTGAATTAATCCGTTCCCCACCCTCCAAAATATTAACATACAAATACATTTTATACCGAATACAATGTTTTTTCTAACTACAATACAGTACCTAAGTTTATCTTACCTTTATGGAGGGCTCTTGATGGGGTATGGAAGATGGTGATGAGGGGGGAGGAAGAGAGTTGTTCCTGTTTGGAAGGGGAGTCCCCTTCCATTATCACATCAGGCAGTGATGTTTTCTCTGGGGTACTCTCTCTCTCTCCTACATTTTGCCTGAATACCACTAGGACCTGGTTGTGGTTCAGTGCTTGTTTGTCTCACTACAAATTTGTCAAGAGACATTTGTTTTTTCCTTCGTTTTAACATTTATCTGTAATGATGCATCACAGTGTCATTGAATAGGTTAAGGCAACGAGCTACTGCAGCTTGATTTGGGCGAGTCGTTTCAGCAAAGGTTTGCAATTCTTCCCATGCTGCACACATTTTCTTCATTGTTGAGGAAGAGACATTCTGTACTAGCACATCCTCCCCTGAAGAAATTTCCTCAGCTGCTTCTTCTTGCTGTTCCTTTTGAAGGGCTTGGATTTCTTCGGTGGTTAGTTCTTAGTTGTGTTCTTCCACCAACTCCTCCACATCAGCACCATCCAACTCCAAACCCAAATGCCGACCCAGAGAAACAATTTCCTCAACGAGAGGCACTTCAGGTTCAGGCTCAAACCCCTCAAAGTCTCGTTCTGCAACACATTCAAGCCACAGTTTTCTCCAGCCAGAGATCATGGTTTTTACAGTCACTTCTTGCCATGCTTTGTCAAATTTTAAAGCACTATAAATGTTAAAATGGTTTTTCCAGAACTCTTTAAGGGTGAGGTTTGTGGCATCCGCCACTTCGACACATCTAAGGAAAAGTGCCCTTTCATAAAGTTTCTTAAAATTGACAATGATTTTCTGGTCCATAGGCTGAAGTAGAGGAGTGGTGTTGGGAGGAAGGAACTTTATTGTAACAAAACTAAATTCCTCCATCAATGAATCCTCCAAGCCTGCAGGATGGGCCGGAGCATTATCGAGGAGAAGCAGGGCCTTGAGTGGCAAACTGTTCTCCTGCAAATATTTTTTGATGGCAGGGCACACCACCTCATTCACACCCTCCGTAAAAAATTGCCTAGTCACCCATGCCTTAGCATTAGCCTTCCACATCACACACATTTTGTGTTTCTGCACATTATATTTTTTGAAAACCCTTGGATTTTCAGAATGATACACAAGCAAAGGTTTAATTTTCAAATCGCCACTCACATTACCACACAACACAAGAGTAAACCGATCTTTCATAGGCTTGAGCCCAGGCAATGACTTCTCCTCCTTGGTAATGTATGTTTTCTTTGGCAGTCTTTTCCAGAATAGCCCTGTCTCGTCACAATTAAACACTTGTTGTGGTAGGTATGCTTTACTCTGCACAAAATCTTTAAATTCGCCAATGAATCTTTCAGCCGCTGGTTTGTCTGAGGTGGCAGCCTCCCCATGCCTCACAACACTATGAATTCCACTTCTTTTTCTAAATTTCTCAAACCATCCCCTACTCGCCTTAAACTCTTTCGCTTCTGCATTACTTGTTCCAGGGGTTTTCTTTAAAGGGTCTTCATGCAATTTTCGCCTTTCCACAAATGATGGCCCCCGAAACGCTATCACCCGCTAACTCCTTGTTGTCTATCCAAATTAATAATAACTGTTCGACATCCTCAAGTGTTTGTGTTCTATGTTTCGTGATTATTGATATGCTTTTTGCCACTGTAGCACTCATAATGTCCTTTTTCATAGCCAGTATCGTGGATATCGTTGACTGAGATTTGTTGTACTGCCTAGCCAGTTCAACAACCCGCACACCATCTTCATATTTACGAATGATCTCTTGTTTCTGCTCTATGGTCATCCTTACATTGGTTTTCATATGTTGAGCCTTACCACTGACTTTCCTGGGACTCATGGCGTGACATATAATAATTACTTTAATGTTCAAAATGCAAAAAATCGCCATAAACGCGGAATTTCTTATAGGCGCGATCGTTACTAAGGGGCAGCTGTAGTAAACCGAGGCAGGTCGGACCGCGTGACCGGGAACCACGCGCTCGGTTGACCCGAACATGTTCCAACAAATATCGTTAGTTGACGGTACCATCGTATGTCGAGTTGCATTTTTCTATGAAATTTACATCGTAACTCGAAATTATCATAAGTCGGGGGCAATCGTAAGTCGAGGTGGCACTGTATATATAATATAAATAATATACAGTATATATAATATATTTTTTAACCACAAAGGAAAAATGAAAGCAGAATAATCTTGTGCACATTCGTATTTAATCAACACATTATCAAAAGTAAAATAACTGATGATTGATTAAGATTAAGCCACTCCAGAGGTGGCACGGGCATGAATAGCCCATAAGTTGAGGCGGTTTGAAGCTATTACCAGTACCAGTAGCTGATACTGTAAATTTGTGGATGTATTGGGTCTGGAAAGTGGGACAGTCGGAAGTACAGTATGGAGAGGAAACTTTGGCGTCACAGATAGTAGAGCCAGAGCTCGACCCAGCAAGGGCGAGAATTTTTGGATAGCAGAATCAATCACACTGCATAAAGCAATAGGGTGGGTTTTGCCAAGAGGGCCGAGCAGCAGCCATAAGTCCTTGTTTGATATTTCATTACAGCATCACTATCTAAGGGGACCTTCTTGGCTTGATTTTTTCCTGTTCTTCAGTTTCTTGTTTTGGCTTCGTGTATGTACCTGGGTGTCCACAGGCGACAGTGTAGGGTGTTGTGGTAGATCCTCGATGATATTCCGAGGTAAGTAAATTGTGATCGCCTGGCATTTCTGAAAGCGGTGTATTGACCTGTGGTTGTGTCCAAAATGCCAGGTGTTTCATGACACTCAAATATGGGCGTATGTACCCGATGAGATGTCGAGACTGTATCTCCGGAGCCATACTCATCTATGCCGGAGATCCTCATCATCCACATGCTCATCTGAAGATGCATAGTCCTCTTTGTCCTGTGTCACCAGTATTCCTGCTTTCTTTGTGTTGTGTACTGCTGTCAGCATAGTCTGGGTGTCAGTAGTTGTCATCGTCCATGGAGTGTCCTTCTGTCCGCAGTTGTCGTCGTCCATCTGGGTGTCCGCAGTTGTCGTCGTCTGTGGAGTATCCATCTGGGTGTTCGCAATTATCGTCATCTGTGTAGCATACGTCTGGGTGCCTGTAGTTGTCATCGTTCGTGGAGTGTTCATCTGGGTGTCCGCAGTTGTCATCGTCCGTCTGGGTGTCCGCAGTTGTCGTCGTCCATCTGGGTGTCCGCAGTTCTCGTCATCTATCTGGGTGTTCACAGGTGTCATCGTCCATCTGGGTGTCAGCAGTTGTCGTTGTCATCGTCTGTGGAGCATGCGTCTGGATGCCCATAGTTGTCGTCGTCCGTGGAGCATCCGTCTAGGTGTCTGCAGTTGTCATCGTCCATCTAGGTGTCCGCAGTTGTTTTCGTCTGTCTAGGTGTCTGCAATTGTCGTCGTTCGTCTGGGTGTCTGCAGTTGTCGTCGTCTGTGGAGCATCTGTCTGGGTGTCCACAGTTGTTGTCATCCATGGAATGTCCGTCTGGGTGTTCGCAGTTGTCGTCGTTAGCCATGGGACTTTGGTCTGGGTGGCTGCATTTCCATATTCAGTCACTGGTGCCAGTACAGGTGCAATGCCATTTGCTTCCTGGAGCCCGTTTACTGTTCCGAAGAGCAAATTGTGATCTTGTTTTGCCACTCTGTCCACATAGGCAATGATGACTTGGATGTGGATGTTCGGGAGGGATGTTGGTATCTCTGGTTTTGGTGGGTCCTGCTGCTGAGGCTTGAATGGGTGTCCAATCCATATGGTTGTAGTCTGCATCTGGCTTATAGCAGGGAGGCTCGGGAACTGGTGAGGTTCAAGGTCTAAGGTCGCGGCGACCTGGGTGGTCAGTAGAGAGGTGGTCTTCTCTTTAATCTTCAGTTCCTCCTTCCTTTTTGTGCAGTGGTAGGCGGCGGCGGCATGCTGTTCTCCACAGTTCGCACATTTCTTGGTGGTGGCGGTACAGTCCTTGTAGTTGTGAGTGCCGGAGCATGAGCTGCACTTTGCCGTTAGTTCTGGGCACTTGTTGCACTGTCTCACGTTGTAGACCTTCTCCATGGTGAGCTGGTTTGGTGAAGAGGTGATTCCAAAGCACTTGAAACCGATCTTCACTGCTTCCTGGGGCCAGTTCTTTCAGAACAGGTCGGTTTCAAAGTAGTGTTTTCTGCGTTCACTTGCCGCACTATGGTGTTGGGTGCCTCATCCGCTAACCTCGTGCAGCTGAGGTTCAGCCTGTTCACAAATATTGTTTTCCCAGCAGTGATTTGTCTAGGAGGAATTGGTGAGAGGTTCGCCTCCAGTAGTGGGATCCGGTGTTCCTGATCTAGGATCTCCTGTAGATCTGCTTTTGTTGCCATGATTACCGTGGCCCTGTTACCATGCATATGGTTATTAACTGGTCCCACTGATGTTGCCTTGTCAATGGCTGCTGCAATTTCACACTCAAAGTGCTTGTAGACTCTGAGGAGTTGCACTTTCACTTCGTATGTCATGTTGTCTGGCAACACCTCAATGGCTTGGATTGTCAGGAGAACCTGGAGTGTAGAGTGATATGCCGGCAGCTTTGTGGGAACAGCTTGCCAGCAGATGAGATGGGTATGTCCGACCGCAGTGATCCTGGTCCTGTGTAATTACCTAAGTGTAATTACTTAAGTGTAGTTACAGGATGAGAGCTACGCTCGTGGTGTCCCGTCTTCCCAGCACTCTTTGTCATATAACGCTTTGAAATTACTGACGGTCTTGGCCTCCACCACCTTCTCCCCTAACTTGTTCCAACCACAAACAGTCTACCACTCTGTTTGCGAAAGTGAATTTTCTTATATTTCTTCGGCATCTGTGTTTAGCTAGTTTATATCTATGACCTCTTGTTCTTAAAGTTCCAGGTCTCAGGAAATCTTCTCTATCGATTTTATCAATTCCTGTTACTATTTTGTATGTAGTGATCATATCACCTCTTTTTCTTCTGTCTTCTAGTTTTGGCATATTTAATGCCTCTAACCTCTCTTCATAGCTCTTGCCCTTCAGTTCTGGGAGCCACTTAGTAGCATGTCTTTGCACCTTTTCCAGTTTGTTGATGTGCTTCTTGGTGTGTGTGTGTGTGTGTGTGTGAAATAGTAACTGCATGAAATATCTGATTGATGAGTGATGAAGATTACGCCACCCAAGAGGTGGCATGGGCATGAATAGCCCATAAGAAATATCTGAAAACAACTCTTGAATGTACAATAGGCAAGAAGGTGAAGTGTAAAACAATGTCTTTGCAACATAAAAACAAAAAAACTGCAGAATGCCTGTCACAGGCACCGCACCTGTGCCAGATCAGTCCACTACAGGCTCACCATAGCCCGTGCTATTTGCCCCACTCCTGTGCCAGGTAAGTTATGGGCTCACCATAGCCCGTGCTACTTGGAACTTGTTCTGAGTAGCTGAATCTATAACAACAACAACATGCGGAATGCCTATTGGACAATACATAAGAACATGATGAAACTTCCAGGACCTCATGCAGTTTCATCCCATTCCTATGTACTGGCCTTCTGCAGTTTCCCCCCGTTCTTATGTTACAAAGACAGTGTTTTACACCTTGCATGTCACCTTCTGGCCTATATATTCAAGAGTTATATTCAGTTAACTTTTATGGGCTAGTCATGCCCGTGCCACCTCTTAGGTGGCTTAATCTTCGTCAATCAATCAATCAGTTACCCTTTACGAGCTATTCATGCCCGTACCACCTTTTGGGTAACTTAATCTTCATCAATCAATTGGTTACCTATTTTACTTTTGCTAATGTGTCAATTAAATACAAACATGCTCTAGGCTCTTCTGCTTTTATATTTCCTTTGTGGTTAAATATTTTCACATTTTTCATCACATGTTAATTTCTTCATGATTTATAAACACACAGGTGTGTATATATATATATACAGTGGTGCCTCGATTAACGAATTTAATCCATTCCGGCACCGAGATCATGTGAAACGCACGTCTTGCGAAACAACAACAACAATTGTCGGAGGAGGAGTCTGAGAACCAGCAGGGACGCTAGGAAGCACCATGTGGTTTGCTTGTTAATTGAGCGAAAGCTCGTCAATCAAGACAAATTTTCTGCGAGTGGCTCGCTCGTTACTCGAAATGCTCGTAACTAGAGTCGCTCGTCACTCGAGGTTCCACTGTATAATATTATAATCTTGTATGCAACATTTTGCATAATTTGAAATTACAAACCATAACTCAATTGTGCAAAACAAATTGTAGAACTAGGTCCGAGGTGTAAATGTGAGCGTTTGATGAAAGTATGGTTGCCAATTTTTGGCACTAGCGCGTAAGGTGATATATGATTTTACCAATCACTGGCAGCACTTGCCAGATCCAAGGTCTTGTTTTGAAGGTCAGATGAACTAGTTGAGCATTATGTGATTTAGGAAATTTTTTTTAAGCCGTTGACTCAGGTCGTTTATCGCACGCTAGGACATATTTTCGTACCTTGACTGCTATTGCTCATTCCAGTCAACCAACCACCTGGACTGGACAGTAGAGCAACAGTTTCGCTTCGTGCAGGTCGGCGTGGTTCCCCCCCTCCCCCCCCCAATCCCAAATCCTTATCCTGACCCCTTCCAAGTGCTATATAGTCGTTCTTTGCCATTACAACCTAGTAATGGCTTGGCACTTTCCCCCTTCATTCCAGCCAAAAGGTTAAGTAATGTGAGTGTTGATAGTGTTGTTCAGAATTTATGCTCACCTCTGGTGCACGTCACATTTTCTTTGATACTTGGGTTATTTCTCAAAATTGGATAGTACATAAATTCTGAAGAATTATTTTACTGTTTGACAAAACATTAAACTCTATTGATTAATTTGGTTGATACGTTAACTGTTTCCATCATAGTTTAGTATTCATAGGCATTAACTTGTAATTTAGCTCCAGATGCAAAATGCAGTGTATTACATTGTTGTAAAGATCTAAATCATAAGCAAGCAAAGACCCAAAAGTAGTTTTTAGAGGATGTAATTTAATACTGTCACAGTCCTATCATAATTGTCAAAGATCTCAACATTCTTTGTACCCTTTGTTTGATAAGTTATATTATATTGTCTTTCCTTCTGTATATTGTAATTCATAAACTTGTACAGTATTTCAATTTTATACCAGGTGTAGTGCTAGTAGCATTTGTGAATGCTTCGTATTGTTGGAAAAATGATCTGGAGTCAGAGTGGCTCATCATTCTAAAGTCTTAACCATAATGGATTTTTATCTGCTGGCTTTCACTTTCATATTCATGTTATGCTGAAGTTTGTGAAAATCTTGAATTAAGCAGAAATTTCATGGATATTCTAAACTGTTAGATATCCTAATTACATTAAATGTAGTGCTGTTATTTATTCTTAATTGTTGTGTAGGAATCTTAGGGAGTTGTTGCTGATGTGGTGTCATGAAATATATTATTATTTAAATCTGAAATTACTCTGAGATATACTATGAAGTTGGAAGGTGTGTGTGGTATTTTACACGAGCTGTTTAAAACAAAGCAAATATTGAGTAAATTATTTTGTTTCATGAGTACAGTATTTAGTTATTTGGGCTCTACATTTTGTCATGAAAAATACATATTATGAATAAGTACGAGTGGCAAGAATGATTAACTTGATAATAAATACAGTCCTAGCACTGATGTCATGGCTAAGCATAATTGACATGTAACCAGAGGATTTGTAAATGATTTACAGGGTATTAGTTATACATTATGTAAACATGATAGCCGATATATTCTTAAAATTGACAATTTTGAGTGACGTATTTCTGTGGTGAATTGCATTAATTGAAGGATTTTGGTGTTATAAAAGCTTAAATGAGGCATTACAGCATTGAACCATTTTCTAATCATAAATTTAAAGATAAAATGTTTGAAGATAAGATGGCATGGTGAAACCTGGTTGTTCCCAACAGTAATAAGCTAGAGTTTGAAGGAGCCAATTAAATGTCTTGGATATGAAATCTTTTAGAAAATATTGCCTAAATGCTTTATCACTTACATTTCATAATAGAGTTGTTAAGGGCTTGTTGATATTATTTATCAGTTGCCATCTCATAATTTGGCCAGAATAAGGTTTTTACAAAAATAATTATGATCTATTGCTGCAAAATGGCAAAGAACCAAATCCATTGTTTCAAGAGTGAATACTGCTGAAAACGTTTTTTGAGTGACCGAGAGAAACATAGCCACAAGAGAGAAATATAATAATAATTCATTGTCAGGGGACAGGAAGCCAGGTTATACATCAGTACATGCTAGGCTTATATTGAGGCCCATCCAGGGTCGAATTACAAACCCCGCCCCGAATGTAACCCCACAACAAGCCGACTTATCTCCCGGGTACCTATTTACTGCTAGGTGAACAGAACCATTAGGTGAAAGGAAACATGCCAAACCATTTCTGTGCTGCCCCGAATTTGAACCTGGAATTCTTGATTGAGAACAAGCCCGACTGTACTACCTGGACTTCTACAATGCCAGGGAAAGAAACTGAAGTGTATCTAATTATTGATGTAGAGGAAGATATTACGTGATTACGCAGGCGATGAGTCACAATAACGTGGCTAAAGTATATTGACCAGACCACACACTAGAAGGTGAAGGGACGACGACGTTTCAGTCCGTCCTGGACCATTCTCAAGACGATCGGAATAATTTATAATCAACTTGAGAATGGTCCAGGATGGACCGAAACGTCTCGTCCCTTCACCTTCTAGTGTGTGGTGTGGTCAACATTACGTGATTACTTTTGGGTTGAATCTTAACTGCAACATACACAGAATTTGTGTGTGAATGTATCATTTGAGAGTAAATAGAGGATACAAATGAATAGCAAGAAAATTAATATATGAGAAGCAGATTTAGAAATTTATGCAAACTATCCAAAATAACATTCATAGCAATTTAAGCAGGGCTGTGGTGTGATAATTCCTGAATATTTTTGTCAGTTACTAATGGGCCAAGTATCTTATATTATAACTACCGATAGTAATTGGATTTGGGCACAATTTCATATACCGCACTAAATTTCCTATTGCATCCACCAATGTCCTCTGCCTATTGTCTCTAAACTGAAAGTCTTTGTTCACTTCTCGCCCAACCACTTGGGGTGGACGATTTTGCGTCACGCAGGTTGGCGTTCAATCCCCGACCGTCCAAGTGGTTGGGCACCATCCCATTCCAGATCTTTATCGTGACCCCTTCCATGTGCTATGTACAGTAGTCGTTATGGCTTGGCACTTTCTTTTGATAGTTCCCTTCCCTCTTGTCTTTTCATATTTACCAGTTGAAAGACAGTAAAGTTTTTATGGGCTCCCAACCACACTAATGTTTCCATCTAATGACCTCTCAAACACCGCTGCTGCTAAAGAGGCCGTTCACACCTGTCCCATCTTCCAGA
Source organism: Procambarus virginalis (assembly GCA_020271785.1). Classification (NCBI taxonomy): domain Eukaryota; kingdom Metazoa; phylum Arthropoda; class Malacostraca; order Decapoda; family Cambaridae; genus Procambarus; species Procambarus virginalis. The sequence continues at coordinate 11,871,733 of WNGS01021324.1, forward strand.
AGCAAATTCCTTGCTTAGATTTCCACCTTATCATTCATAACACTATCATCATTGGAGAGATACACAGAACTTAATTTGTCATTCATGATAAATATTAGATGTGGCCTTCCTTCTACCACTGATCAGCAAGTGGGAAATGTATTGGCCCACAGTTAACTCATGGAACTTAATGAAACAAAGAACTGCACCTTATTGTCAGAACTACAGTGTGTTGCTAACAGCTTCTCACCTCTCAGAATATCCTAATTTTTTCACGATAAAAAAATTGTGCATTCCTGATGTTTTTTTGGGTCATTTGTCCCCCCAATAAATTCCCAGGTGAATCAGATACCTTTGACATCGCTTGTCTTGTGTGTATTTTTATTCTCATATTGACATTCTGGATGATGCCTAGGAATTTTTTAATATTCCTTGACATGGTGCTTAAATAGTCTTGGTGCCTTCAATAATCAATCAATCCTTAATACCTATTGATAATATCCTTTCTGTTCTCTTAGAGATTCCTTAACCCATCCTCAGAGCTTAAGTCCTCTCAATTATGGTACAGTATTAGTTTTGTTGTAAAATTTTGTACACTTTCAAGTCTCTTTAAATTAATTACCTAAGTGCTTCACAAGCTACACATTCCATAGCAGTGCTGCATACTATATTAATCATCTCTTATCATGTTGCACCTTCAGCTAGTGCTTCCACCTCCACACTTGTGACAGCCCTCCTTACACTCCTTGCTCAAACAATAAATATTAAGTAATAGGTGCTCAACATTCCATCACAAAATTGTATATGGTTTGGTCCCAACTGTCTAGATTCTTTAGTCTATACTAAAGAGTGCTTGACAACAAAATACTTAGCTGGGAAAGTAGGTAGTGTGTGACTGTAACAATATGAAATTGTTGAATAAGAATGAACTAATGATAAGTGGTAACAGTACTGTTACCACTTATCATTTAACAGTATTGTTAAACTTTGTGCTGTATTTGGGGGAAAGTTTTTATTAATATACCTGTACTGTAATCAACTAGTGAATCTCATGATGAGATGCTTGCCAATAAGCTGTACAGTACAATATGTGAAAATTAGGAATGCACATTGAAAGTCTGTCACTATCCCATCTTCCTTAAAATCATGTGCTAGACCTTCAATCGTATATGTATGTATTGTGCAACTTTGTGATGGTTACTCCCATCTTATATGTACCGAGCGGTTTAAGGGTTGAGTGGGTGATGCAGCAACTTGTTTACTGAAAGGTGGTAATTTTTATCTAAGTACTGTAATTACATCAAGAAGTTGGCGAGTAATAAAAATGTCAATTTTTTTATTGAAATACTTACTGTATTATAATTTTTTTCCATGAATTCTTGTCACCTTAGTTCCTTGTCTTGAATGGATTTGAGGAAAGGATGCATGGTGGTGGTGGGGTAAACATTTCAATGTCTCTGGAAAGACAACAATAGAAAAAATTTGTAGATCGGCAAACATGCTGCAAGAAACACAGCCATGTTAAGTGTGACCAAAAAAAATGAGCTTTCAGTGGAATAAAGAACCTGTATAGTAAATGCTTCAGAGTATCCAAGGTCACTTGTTTCACTCCTACTCAATTAGCTTAATATTTCCTGTTCTTGCTTTTACCTGTACCAATTTCTGGTGAGAAAGTATATTTTAAAGGCATTAGAAATTTAGGCCTAGAGTCCAGCAATGGAAAGATGGGCATTATAACTGACAGTGGTCCTAATAAAAAGTTGTAGCTTTTGAGTATTATACAGTAGTTTATAATTTAGATTTTTTCAACATTATTGGTAAAGCATTATAAAATTAACATTGTAATGAATAAATCCACAAGGGCCGTGATGAGAGTTCGAACCTACGCACGGGATGTTCCCAGATGGCCTTAGTCAACTGTATCCCACATGGTCAAAAGAATTGCAACCTGGAGTGCTCTGTCCTCAGTATGGCGTGTCTGGGAACATTCCGTGCATAGGTTTTAACACTCATCAATGCCCTTGTGGATTTGTTCACTTGAAATATCACGCTATTGTGATTTGTGTGTGTATTACAGTAGAGGTAGAACATTTGGTTGACAAGAGCCCGAATGCATGGGGGGGGGGATTGTGTAATTACCTAAGTGTAGTTTACAGGATGAGAGCTACGCTCGTGGTGTCCCGTCTTCCCAGCACTCTTTGTCATATAACGCTTTGAAACTACTGACTGTCTTGGTCTCCACCACCTCTCTTAACTTGTTCCAACCAAACCGTCTACCACTCTATTTGCGAAGGTGAATTTTCTTACGTTTCTTCGGCATCTGTGAAACCCTGGTTGTGTTTTGAAGAAGTTTTGGGATTCTAGTGAGGGCAGTAGCACTCCAGTTGTAATTCTTTTGACCATGTGGGGTACAGTTGACTATGGCGTGTCTGGGAACATCCTGTGCGTAGGTTCAGACCCTCATCAAGGCCCTTGTGGATTTGTTAATTTGATTGTAATTTCTGTGTATTTAACATTGTAGTTCCTTGATTGAATTTGTGGTTTGAGCTACAATTACCTTCAAGGTAATAAGTAGATTAGAAAATGTTAGAGGGGCTCGCTATATTTTAATGTACTTTGAGGCTGTTGTTTTCATATTGTATCCTGGATCTGGAGCCTCTAACATTCCCAACAAAATTGCACATTTTAATTATATCATTCCAGTGGAATGCCATAAAATGTTTCATTATTTTTTATGAATTTTAATGTACAAAATTAATGTATCTGCTGTGGTCTTTATTATCCCAATGGACTTTGAAATACAAAATTTTTCTCACTGATTATGATGAAGACTGCTGAATTCTGCACATGAAATAAAAGGAATGTTGAGATTACAAAAAGCGAACAATACTGCTGTAACTATTTCAAAAGTCATGTAAAAAAATACAAACAAAGCATTATTCAGTGGTGCAACTTGGTTACTTCACTGGCTTTGAGACATTTTCTCAGCTTAATGGTGATGCTTCATTTATAATTGTACAAATTTGGATGGATAAAGCATTAAAAAATTTCATTGGTAGTAGGAGTTACCAACCAATGTTATGGATGAACGGCAGGAGCTGCCTAATGTTATGGATGACAGCAAGAGCTACCAACCAATGTTATGGATGAACGGCAGGAGCTGCCACTAATGTTATGGATGAACAGCAAGAGCTACCAACTAATGTTATGATGAATGGCAGGAGCTGCCACTAATGTTATGGATGAACAGCAAGAGCTACCAACTAATGTTATGATGAACAGCAGGAGCTACCACTAATGTTATGGATGAACGGCAAGAGCTACCACTAATGTTATGGATGAACGGCAAGAGCTACCAACTAATGTTATGGATGAACAGCAAGAGCTGCCACTAATGTTATGGATGAACAGCAAGCTGCCACTAATGTTATGGATGAATAGCAAGAGCTACCAACTAATCAACTAATGTTATGGATGAACGGCAGGATCTACCACTAATGTTATGGATAAATGGTAAGAACTACCAACCAATGTTATGGATGAACAGCAGGAGCTACCAGCTATATTATGGTGAACAGCAGGAGCTACCAACCATTGTTATGGAATAACAGCAGGAGCTACCAGCTAATATTGGATGAACAGCAGAGCTACCAGCTAATATTATGGATGAACAGCAGGAGCTACCAGCTAATATTATGGATGAACAGCAGGAGCTACCAGCTAATATTATGGATGAACAGCAGGAGCTACCACTAATATTATGGATGAACAGCAGGAGCTACCAGCTAATATTATGGATGAACAGCAGGAGCTACCAACCAGTGTTATGGAATAACAGCAGGAGCTACCAGCTAATATTATGGATGAACAGCAGGAGCTACCAACCAGTGTTATGGAATAACAGCAGGAGCTACCAGCTAATATTATGGATGAACAGCAGGAGCTACCAGCTAATATTATGGTACAGCAGGAGCTACCAGCTAATATTTGGATGAACAGCAGGATCTACCAGCTAATATTATGGATGAACAGCAGGAGCTACCAGCTAATATTATGGAATAACAGCAGGAGCTACCAGCTAATATTATGGATGAACAGCAGGAGCTACCAGCTAATATTATGGATGAACAGCAGGAGCTACCAGCTAATATTATGGATGAACAGCAGGAGCTACCAGCTAATGTTTTTAAAGAAACAACAGTTGAGCAAAATCTGACATTATTAAAATAATTGGATGATGTCTCGTCCTTGAGTTGATTTTAAGAAGTCAGACAAGAGGGAAGCCATACTAATAGTTATAAAACAAAACAACTCGACTCTTTATTGATCTAAACAGACTGAAATATAAGATGAAAAACATACACAGCAGTTCTCAATATTTAGTTAACTTCATTACATGTAAAGCAGTAAAAAATGGCATATAACAAGATAAAATACCTGCTAAAGTTCTATTTACTTCTTGGTCGAAGAACAAGAAATTACTCAACTTCAATTTTAATAGTGGCATACACAAGTGTCCTAATATGGTACTTAACAATTATATGACTGACACAATGCATATTATGTTTAGACTTTGGCATGTACATAGTAGATTAAAAATCATATGTCTTGGTAAAAGTTGTCAATAACATTGTCAAGGGAAAGGATCAGTGTACCACCTTGTACCAAGAACAGCAGCATCACTGCTGTGGCAACTCAATCCACACATTAACTCCTTATATATACAAGTAGAAGACTTGCAAGAGTAGATTATAGTCTCAGAAAAATGTTTGGGGGGGGGGAAGGGGGGGGTTGAGAAGTATGGTAAGTAGTGGAACATAGACATAAGGCTGGCAGAATAATGCACAGTTATAGCAGCGTTGGCAGGTCTTGTAAAATACAACTTTTCCTACCAATTTCCTCCCCAATATAGTCTGAATACTGTACAAGAACACAGCAACACACAAAGTACTTCATAGGGGAATAATGGATGAGAAAAACTGTGATAGAAGACAATACTAGTCTCAAGTGGTGCTACTTAATTAATGTATTAGTTGGTATACAATTACCAGTGCTGAACAATAAAGCATTCTTTAACAGCTAATATATTAAGATTAGCATTTTGCAACTATTGTTATTTTATAATGACACTATTGTTTGTATTCTGACACTGAAGGTCAAAGTACAAACATAATTAGATGGGGCAAGATGTGGTACCTTCACTTGTAACAATTTTTCAAAACAAGAGTATAAACACAAAAAATATATAGGCAGAATACTATAAATAAAAATAAAGATATTACTGATTATTATATCTATCATTACAGTATAATGATGTTAATAATAAAGGAACCAATTTAGTACTGATTACAAGAAGTATCTTGTGTAATCTTTTTCACTATGTAAGATAGGGGCCTGACAGCTGAGTGGACAGCGCTTCAGATTCATAGTCCTGAGGTTCGGGTCGATCCCCGGTGGAGGCGGACACAAATGGGCAGTTTCTTTCACCCTGATGCCCGTTCACCTAGCAGTAAATAGGTACCTGGGAGTTAGCCAGCTGCTACAAGCTGCTGCCTCCTGGGGTGTGTAACAAAGAGGAGGCCTGGTCGAGGACCGGCCGCGGGAATGCTAAGCCCCAAAATCATCTCAAGATAATTTCAAGATAGCCTTGCAACAGCTGTCTGACCTCAAGAGGAGGGCACCATTGATGAACTTGACACACACTTGTGCTGAGTACAAGTCTTCCTACCATGCAGAGTCAGCTCATGACAACTGTGACGCCTTCATTCACGACTCTCGGGCAAAGAACCAAAGATATCTTCCATGTGTCATCTGAGAAGTGTTTGCTGTCTGGCCAGTTTCTACCATCCTATGTACACGGCATCTTATAAAAGCACATATCATCATTTACCTTCCACATTAAAATAAAAATTACAACTACCATTATACACAGAAAATGTGAAGATATCAAACTTTAAAAAGTTAAAAGCCCCACCAGCAAGGCCTTGGATGCCCACACATTAAGGAAGCCCTTACCTGTTAGGTCTAATTAGCAAGGGATGAGTAGGAGTACTGTACTGTATTCTGGAAGGCCTAACAATTCAAGGTGAACTCACCAATATTTCAAAAGACGAACATAAAATACAATAATTT
>WNGS01021324.1:11895362-11912857 GCA_020271785.1 Procambarus virginalis
AATATTCCTCGTCAAATGTGACCAGAAATATGGCTAGCAAAAGAGAACAGTATTGTTTGTATCTGCTGACAAGAAACGCAGCATTGAAACAATGTGTTACCATGCTCAAAGCTAAAATATTTAAGGATGCAGAAATGCTTTATTCAAATATATTATGCAGAAAATACTGAAGAAAAATTTGAGAACATTTTCAAAAGACCAGAGCATTCTGGAAAGAACTAACTGGTCAACCAGCAGACTGGTTGAGTTTGGCATTCTTATGTTATATTTTGGCTATGTTAACAGAGATTTGTGCGAGACACCCACATATACAGTACATATCTACCATCTCGCAAAAGCTAATTCTAGTGCAACTGGATTTTGCATTTCATATAAAATTAAATATCCACAAAAGGACATGTACAACCACTCTTGTGAGCTAGGTAATGGGTCTGGAACTGACAGGAATGAACACGCTCTGGACAAATGCCAAATAAAAATCCCCTACACATCCAAACTTTACTTCTAAATACCTCTTGTGCATCAAGAGATCTAGTGCACAAAGGCATTCCTACTATTGTGAAGACTAAATACATTTCACCTTTACCATTACTAAAATACTGTAGCTGATCTGACTCACCTTATCAAACACATCTCTCACATTAGCTTCTGATTCACCAAACCACATGGGTAAGCAATTCTGGACCCTTGATTGAGATGAAGTAGCTTGACATTCATTAGCAATAGCCTTTGCTAACAGCGTCTTACCTAAAGGGAAGCAAAAATATACACGAATATTAATTGATAACTAAATCAACACAAGCAGAAATACAACATTTAAACATTTCCGACTTCCTTCAATACAAGAGATAATTAAGATATGGAAGTAAGGAAAGTACTTAACTATTGGTGTAATATTACAATGAGGAGCAAGCAATTGTGATGGCATCTATGTTTTGATAACTTGGACCTCCAGTAAATATCTGCCATCTTGAAAAGGCTTCATGAATTTTTGAGGGAGGATGTGGGGGGGGGGGGGGGGAGAGGAATACTTTTTTTTCACATGTTCAAGACATGGATTTTAAAAAAAAAAAAATTAATTTTTGTAAGCAAAAAATGCCAATTCATCCTATATGCATTTAAAGATTTAAAAAACTAGAGACAGACACGTATTTCAGCAGTATCATCTGGATGAATTTAATTTAAAACTTCTAAAAAGCTTAGCTACAGGTCTTACATTAAGCACAAAGATAAGGTTCAAAGTCTTAATGAATTTCTAGAAAGTGTTAGGTGTAAAATAAATACAAGGAGGATAATAAAGTGTCACTCACCACAACCAGGAGGGCCATAGAACAGACACCCTTGCTGGGGGTCATACCAAACTTGAGGAACTTGTCTGGGTGCTCCACAGGATACTGGACTAGCTCCTACATTAGGGAAACAAAACAGTGTCGAGGTAGTGGATATACCGTTTAAAATAAATTGAAAATAGTTATTACACAATATTTCACAAGATGGCCAAACTACTCGGTCATAACATTTTGTTTAAACTCGACCTCCAGATTAATAGTGATCTTTGAAGAAGAAATTTTACCTGCAACTCTCTCTTAACATTCTCCAAGCCACCAATGTCATGCCAGGTAATGTTGGGCACCTCCACTACAGTCTCACGGAGGGCTGATGGTGTGCTCTTGCCCATGGCAAACCTGAAGTTCTCCATAGTCACTGCTAGAGAATTAAGTACCTGATGGATAAAACATTTTTACAATTTAGAAAATTTATGATCATCTATTGCACATATCAAAACTGATATATACAGGTATATTATCCTTAGTTACAAAAATTCATCAATTTACTCATGCTTATCTAAATAGATTATCAAAAAGCCAAACCCATAAGATTGAAGCCTTGTTTTGAACAAGGAGCACCATATTTGCCGGCGTAAAAGACGCACCCTCGCATTCGATGCATTTCTATTTTACAGGGATATTTTACGGGAAAAACTATTTTAGTATGTCATCATACATTTATTGAAATATATTTTAAAGTGAATTTTGTACCCCAACTCTTACCTCCTCTAGGATCAGCTTTATAGTTCTTTATATTTTGGCCAAGAGAATTGCTATATAGGCTGTGAAAATTCTATTTCTGGCTGTGATATTTTGTGTTGCCACGAGGGTGGCGCACCCGGTGATGACACACCATCACAGCGCTCTCGTTTTGGCATTCATTCGTTGCAAATGGCTGACGAACAGATGAAAGTTTAACATTCCTTTAAAATTTCTAGGAGCATTTATCATTTAATGAATAAATGCATCTTAAAGATAAGACAATAGTTAAATAATGTATGACATCAGTTGTGGGTTATGTATGCTAGTTAAGGTGGCAAGATGACGTGAGCTTCCTTCATAACTGCTGACGTATCGTAAGCAATTTTTTCTAGAGTTTGTGACAACAGACTATGGTAACTCTGCTCGTTTTCAATATTTTATTAATAGCAACAATTTTTGTGCCCCGCAAACTTACCTAGTATGCTCGTCTGCCTCCCTAGCCTATGGCACTCAGTCTCGTCCATAATATGGCAGCATTAGATGCAGGACAATTTTGTTTATACATTTAAAAATTAAAAAGCATGTCTTGTACACCGGCAAATACGGTAATTAATAGTTAGGAAAGTCCACAATTGTCTGTGTGTGTGTAAATGTGTTGCAAATGTATGATAAACCAACTGCTTACCAAGAAGCAATCAGTATAAACAAACCACATTGCTTTAATTATCACATTTTCATTTATCCCGACTCACCACGATCCATGGTAGAGGTTTGTGGGAAAGCTAATTAAGCTCGCAGGGGGCAGTGTGACCTTGGGAAGGTGTAGCTGATGCCTCTTAATCCAGAGCAAGTCAGTCTATGTGAGAAGGTAGATGGGTGAGCATGTATTTGCCTCAAGTTGAGACTGTTTATTATTATGGACCTTCCATGAAAAAAATATGCAACTCAATTGTGTTAGAGGAATGGTATGTTTGTGTAGAGACCGTTGTTGACTATTTAATTTCTCGTTAAACTATACTAACAGAAATAATGGTTGTATTATCTCGTCTACTATTATATCAAGTACACTCAAAGATTGCTGCAGTAAAGGCTAATACTGAAGTACAGTAGTACTACACAGCGAGATGTGAACTACTTTTACACAATCGGTCATTACTTTATTTCCCACTTTCATGGGATGAGGAGGCATCAATTCTGAAAAAGGTGAACATTTAAGCTGTTCTGAGAACCTCTTTGGATCTCTCCCTGTTCCCATCCATTTCTCATTGTTTCTAAAACTTCTCTAACCATTCCTAAAGTCTTTCCCTTATTTTGATACCATGGTTTTCTTTACTTCTGAAAATTCCCTTTGCCTCAGTTTGGTCACTTTCTATGGCAATGTCACATTGTTGCTCACTCCTCCATAAACATTTCTTTACTGTTTTATTTATGTAGTCCAAATAGCTGTGTTTACCCATCAAGCAACATTCCCTATCATTGATGGTAAATGGTAGTCCATCTCTGCCCGCTTCATCCCTCATGTCACCACCCTTGTTTTTACCATTCCTTCAATACAATAACCCTTCTGATTTTTTACCAAAGTACTCCACCCAAATTCTCTAGATACAGTAGGTCTAAAGGTTATATATTCGAACCTCTACCTTACTACTCCCCCTCCCCCCCCCCTCACAAGAGTACATGCACAATAACGTGAATTCATTCCTTACCTCAGCATCAATCTGGTCATCATCAAGATCAATAAGATCCATCTTTTCACGGATTTGCTGAAGGGCAGCTTCTGAGCAGAGAGCAGCCAGATCAGCACCAACATGGCCGTGAGTCTCTGCAGCAATCTGTTCCAGGTCCACATCATCGGAGAGCTTCATATTTTTGGTGTGAATACGCAGGACTTCAAGACGACCTGAAGACAACAATGGTGAGAAAATTATGGCAATTGAAATAAAACAATGATACTGCTGTACACTACTTTATTTAATGCCACCCTGCACAGTACATATTTGTTAATGATATACAATATACAGCTATAGTAATGTTGAATGTGTACAGATAAATAAGGGCGGATGTGTGTGTTTACTCGTCACTGACTACAAGGGAATGTGGTTTATCTCGATGTCACCGCCACCTCCTAGTCATGCATACCTGCCACTAATTACTCCTCTAAATATTAAACATTTTCAACATATTTCATTGTAAAATTGTGGATGGAATTGGATTCAACAACCTCTTCCTTCACTGCATTCCACTTGCCTACCACCTGAACAGGGAATGAGAACTTCCTTGCATATCTTCGACACTATTGCATATCCAGCTTCCACCAATGTCCTTGCCCTACCTTCTTTTAATTTAAATAGACTTCCTTTATCTATCTTATTTATTCCGTCAAGACATTTTATATAGTTATCATATCCAGTTTCTTGTCTGCTCTAGGTTGTGAGTTCCCTCAGCCTGTCCTCATAGGCAAATCCTTTTAAGTAGCCTCTAACTTTACACATCTAAATGCTATTTCAATTAAACATGTGAACTCCTTCACTTAACAAGTATAGCTTCTATACAAGTACTCTGCTCCTCCTAATGGTTTCCATTTTATGTTGTATAGTAACTTCAAGTATTGAATGTGGACCATTATCTACACATCAAACATTTTGAGATTAAAATGATCAAGTTACAGCACCACTATACCTGTAGTATCTGGGATACTGATGTCGACTTCTCTGTCAAAACGACCAAATCGCCTAAGAGCAGGATCAATAGAGTTTGGTCTGTTTGTGGCAGCCATAACAATAACATGTGAGCGCTGCTTTAGGCCATCCATCAATGTCAACAACTGTGATACAATACGTCGCTCAACTTCTCCATGCGTCTGAAAAATACCTTATGTCAAAGCCTTAAAATGCTTAATTACTCCCGAAACAACCCCGTTGTTTAATATGCTCAAATAACATGACGAATGAGAACAATCTTCAGCTACATTAATACATAAATTTGAACTTTAATGCACATCAGACATATACCAGTAAGCTATTTAAAGTTTCATGTTAGCCATTAACTCATGGTCTGACATACAAACTTTACAAATAAAACAAGAGCTACAAATTACATTAATACCTTTTCACGTTTTGGTGCGATGGCATCAATTTCATCTATGAAAATAATGGCAGGCGAATTCTTTTCTGCCTCTTCAAACGCTTTCCGTAGATTGCTTTCAGATTCGCCTGAAAATAAGATGTTGATATAATAAAAATTTACCCATTCAGTACCGGCATTTAATTTATAACATTATTTAAAAGGTTTAACTGTTTTTGTTTTAGATTCAGCTACTCGGAACAAAAGTTCCAAGTAGCACGTGCCATTGTGAGCCCATGAGGGGGGGAGGGGAGAAAAACAGAGAAAAGAGAAGAAAGAGAGAAAGAGAAAGAAAGAAAAGAAAGAGAGAGAGAGAGAAAGAGAAAAAGAGAAAGAGAAGAAAGAGAGCGGGCGCCTCTTGCTACTCGCCTTCATGTAACATCACTGCATATCAGCAATACGCCAGTCAACCCAGCCATACGTCTTCCGTCACCCTTCCCCGGCCCCAGAACCCCAGGCAGGTGTTTTCTGCACACTCTGGTTATCTGTGGGGAACTACCAGTTACGCTACCGCCCTCCAATTCCAAGCCTCGGTGACAAAGGATGTGACGTCACCAGCAGGGGTATAAGTACTCTTGACCTTGCTCATCACAGTACTGTAGTTCTCTCCAGGTGTTCGGGGTCTACGCACTGTTCCTCCACGCGACGTGTGCCTCCTCACTGCCTTGTCTTCGGGTGTCGGTGTTATGTAAATATTTCGTGTCGCCGTTATTTTTGGCACTACGTAAGTTCATTCATGTTACTATTTTATATTTTCTCGTGTGCTAGCCAAGTGTATGTTAACAGGGTATAAGGTATTTTTCCATGCATTTGTTCATATTTAATATTAGAGAAGATTGTGTTTTCATCTGATCATTCTTTATATCCTGTTCAATTTTTACACTGCAAGGACCAAAGCAGCACTTTTTTTTTAATTAATACAAGGTGCGAGCCACATTACATCTGCCTAGTATAGCTGCGCTACTGCATAATACCACAATAGTGTCGCACTCTGCAAGGCATTGACAAGTCTGTCACTTGTCAATGCCTAGCGCTCGACTCTGCTGATGGTTCTCGTCTTATCCTCGGATGATTCACAGTTTATTTTATTTTCTTAACCTCCACAGAACCCTATTATATCCATATTTGCATCATACATGTAGAACACAAACAATAATGGTTTAAATCGCCATATGACGATGACTGCATTCCCTTGGCAACATTAATGATAATTGCATTTGTACAATAAAATCACAGTAGGATTTTGTTCATAGGTCAAGGCAAATTCCATTACAGCCACACAGACCTACCATATCTATAGTTGCATCATAAATGTATAACCCAGAAAATAATTGTTTAAAATCATCCAATGATAACGGCATTACCCTGTGAATCAAAAGTTGACGATGTTCGCTGTCTAATGGTTAATTATTAGGTAAAAGCAAGCTTATAAGCACCTTTCCAATTAATGGAGTAACCATAATACACAGTGGACCACCAACATGTTAAAAGTGAAAAGGTCAAATTTTCAATACTGAAGTTTTAATATCCTAAAATGCAGTCACAAATTGCAATATCTACAAAAACTACAATTTGCAAGATAATGAGGCAGAATATTTTATCTATATAGAATATAGATGGCAGGGAAGTGGTCTCGGCACTGATTACCTTTGTTTATAATAACATAAGAGCATGAACTGACAGTTAAAGAAAAGGCCGAGGTGCAGGTGTGCATGAATGCAGGCCAGGGACCAGATTTCAACGCAAGTTATTCTGCCATGACAGGAATGCTAATGCCGTAATTTATATTACTACGAAAACACATGTACAAATTCACTAAAGTTGGTAGAGGAATGAATAAAGATGCTATACAACTCCAATTGATAGTTAACCTATTGTACAAGTTAATTATTTAATTATTAATTAACATTTGCTACAGTTTCATCAAGCAATGTTGTATAAAACTATTTCATCAAGAAATAAGCCCTTTTCTCAAGCGAATATTTACATATTTTGACATTCACAACACGATGCCAGGATGTACATTATGAACAGTACATCAAAAATATACCAACTGTAAAATGTAAGTATAAATATATATTTCTAATAAAGCAGTGCAATATGCTTGGCCAATAAACTAGTTTCAAGCATGCACACTACTCAACTGTGTATGATTTCTATCAGAAAGAGGAGACCTTTTCACACCTTTACATATAATACAGTAATGTACGAAACCATACCACTACCGAAGAGGAATGGTGAAAATGCTGTTTTTTTTTTTTACCTTTCTACAGGTAAAATATGGATGTCATATTTATCATGGTTACAAAAACATTTTTGACAATAAAAAACGTACAGTGTGACAATGTTCATAAATCTGTAAATATATATGTTTAACTGTACACCTTGTGTTGGCTGCACAGCTTAATGTCCAGGTCTCTGAACAGGCTGCTGGCCACTGATGTAGAAATCACAGCCTAATTCACAATATTAAAGTAGGGGGATGGAGAGAGAGAAAAGTTATGCATTATATTTGCTTACCTGCTAATTTAGACATAATTTCTGGGCCATTTATCAGGAAGAAGAAAGCTCCCGTTTCATTAGCAACAGCTCGTGCAATGAGCGTTTTTCCTGTCCCCGGGGTCCATATAATAAAATACCTGCAAGAAAAAAAATCATATTACTATTGAATTTTAAATAGTCTAATATGCTATTCACTGAACTATTAAATCTTTATACAGTTAACACTCAACTTTAAGCAAAATGGCAAAAATGGTCCCCACAGCTGAAGAAATCCAAACTTACAAAATTAATGATGCCTAATACAGGTAAGGTAATTATCAAGAGAAAACACTAGGCAATGTGACTATCACTTGGAAGGGATACAAGGACAGTCAAGGACTGGTGGCCATCAACTCTGGTTATTGATGCACACCTTGCCAGAAGTGAGGAAGCTTCAGAAACCTTCACCTGCACATGAAGTTAAATGCAGTTTGTTGAACTAGTACATGCAAATGTATGACCAGCTCACCTCTTAATTTTAATACCTGGTGTATGGATGTGCTAATCCTCTACACACCACCCAATGTGCAACCAGCCTCTCATCACATGCCTTACAGGGATCCCAAATGAATATTGGCCTGGAAACTACCTTTCATTAATATAAAGGATAGGTTCATTCAATACTAAAAAAAAAAATTTCACTACAATATTCCTCTATTTTTCAATGGGTTGTTGCTTTCCTATACAACTCGACTGAGAAATGAGTACATTACATAAGATTATCAGGCAGCAAGCTTATGCACTTTTCTCTCTATGGGGGGGGGGGGCTGACAGCCAAGTGGACAGCGCTTCAGATTCATAGTCCCGAGGTTCCGGGTTCGATCCCCGGTGGGGGCAGAAACAAAAGTTTCTGAAAAGGAGGCAGTTTCTTTCACCCTGATGCCAATTACCTAGCAGTAAATAGGTACCTGGGAGTTAGACAGCTGCTATGGGCTACTTCCTGGGGGGGGGGGTTGTAACAAGAGGAGGCCTGGTTGAGGACCGGGCCGCGGGCACGCTAAGCCCCGAAGATAAGGGATCATAAATCAGAGCATGTTCCCTGGGGTGGTACCAAGATAAAAATTTCATGAACTTTGTTCATGAAACTCAAGCAGCCTGATAAAAACTCACCTCTTGGGGGTTTAACACCATGGCTTTGAAGAGAGAGGGATGGCGCAACGGCAACTCCACCATCTCTTTGATTTGAGCCAGTTGTTTTCTGCACCCACCGATGTCATCATAACCAACTTCATTTAACTGCTCCTCTCCTCCTGTGCACAATGAAGTCAATAACATGTGTAAATTAAGCTTGCAATGCATGTAAATTTTTGACAATACTAATTACATAGTTCTTCATTCTTCAACACTTTTACCATTTCAAAAACATTGCCACTACAAACTTCATTTATTAGTGTAAGTACAATTTTTTTTCTAATTAAACCAATTAAGCAGAAATTAACATTTCCAAAGTATTTTGGGTAAAAATACAGGACAATCATAACCAGACTTGTTCATCAGATATATTTCTCAGCAACTTACTGTACTTAATACTTTTATTCACTAGCCAGTCAACTTTCAAATCTTGCTCCCCAAGTTCTCTTATTTTGACAAATGTATAATATGTGGCATCTGATAATTCAAATCCTGGCACATTACCACTACTCCATGACTTCAGACAAATTTTCTACACCCACTCTCTTTTACTCCAATATTCAATCATTTCTGCAGCACCTCAACACCTACAAATTTCTCACATTCAGTTTCTTTACCGATTTACTGGATCACTTCTTCCATAGAATATCACCCATCATATGATTTTACATGCTTCTCAAGCCANCCCTGGTGCCCCTGAGGGTACTACACTACACCTGCCACCCCGGTGCCCCTGACTGTACTACAATACACCTGCCACCCCTGGTGCCCCTGAGGGTACTACACTACACCTGCCACCCCTGGTGCCCCTGAGGGTACTACACTACACCTGCCACCCCTGGTGCCCCTGAGTGTACTACACTACACCTGCCACCCCTGGTGCCCCTGAGGGTACTACACTACACCTGCCACCCCTGGTGCCCCTGAGTGTACTACACTACACCTGCCACCCCTGGTGCCCCTGAGGGTACTACACTACACCTGCACCTCTGGGCCCCTGAGGTACTACACTACCTGCCACCCCTGGTGCCCCTGAGTGTACTACACTACACCTGCCACCCTGGTGCCCCTGAGTGTACTACACTACACCTGCCACCCTGGTGCCCCTGAGTGTACTACACTACACCTGCCACCTGGTGCACCCCCGGAGTGTACTACACTACACCTGCCACCTCTGGTAACACCCCGGAGTGTACTACACTACACCTGCCACCTGGTGCACCCACGGAGTGTACTACACTACACCTGCCACCTTGGTGCCCCTGAGTGTACTACACTACACCTGCCACCTCTAGTGCCCCGGAGTGTACTACACTACAATCGCCACTCTCACGACGGTATTTATTGAGCTCCATATTAATCCTGATTACGGGCTATTCATGCCCGTGCCACCTCTTGGGGTGGCTTAATGTTCATCGTGAGTGGGTAGATTACTGTGCACAGTGTACTCATCCTACGAGTGGCACTTTATTATGCTTCCCAGCCAGTGTTTAAGGTCTTGGTTCCTCTCCAGAGCCATTAAGACAATTTTTTGCCAGTACATCTGAATATTTAGAAGAAATGCTTTTATGTATTTTGTAGGCTCATGTGTTGCATTTAAGCTTGATTTACTGGTTGAATTTCATTACTGCTTCTACCATGATCATTTACTATTTAGCTCTCATGGCAAGTCTTGTGCCATGATAACACCTTATTCCAACAGCTGGTGTCAACATTTGTTGCACCTAACACTGATATGTTCACGTTTACTTACGAATGTTTATAACATTAAACCATTTACCTCAACTGGGAGCAATCATTTATTTCTCTGCCCCACACATGAAATGCATCTTATTCTTGTCCTTTACTGGTGAATCTCTTATACTTGCTCTAACTTCATTGTGTAAATGTAAATTTCCACTGGTAGCATTATATTTTATATTTAACTGCCTACACAGTCCTTGAACGGTAAAACCGCTTTGCCAATCAAATCAGACATACTGCACTCATATTAACAAATGTCACTACACTCCAATATAACCTTACATCAAAGTTTGTCGTCGTCTAAGTAATTATAAAGCGACGCCAAGCCGGGTAAACTATGTAGCACCGTCTATGTTGATGGACATGCAAAAGCCACTAAACATCACAAAGTACCAGCACGAGAGCAAAGACAAACGAGATATAGAGCTATAACACTACCGGACTCGCCAAGAATTATAAAGAGGATAAATCATCCCTAGTGACAATATGAAAATACAATTGTCCAACAAATGGGACAGTCTACAAGGTAGACTCGAAGTGGAACAGCAGTACTAAAAGAAAACAAGAAATAAAGATACGAGACAAAATAAATGCATAGAACTAGGCAAGATTAAAATAGGAGAAACTAGAGTTGGAGGGCGTAATTCAACAGAGAAGGTTGGGGCGAGGGGGGCTGTGGTGGAGTCATCAAGGTCCGGCGAGGAAAGATCAGCCAGGGAGAGGCAGTCAAAGGGGCTCGGGAACGAACAACGGTGTGCCCCGGAGCAGGGAGCAGGCTTCAGAGGAAGGAAACATGCGAACTCCCATAGTGAGGACAGACGGCTCCGCTACCGAAGTGACAGGTGGGCAGGAGTAAGAATGGAGGGTTGAGGCAGGGAAAGGTAATATCTTCTTACCCGCTGGGGAGGATCTGGGATCGGTAACGTTTCTGAGAGGTGCTCTAGCATCAAGATGTTGGAGGGTGGATATTGGCCCAGACTGCCATATGCTTGGCAGGCCCAGAGAGAGAGGAGAGGACCAAGAGTTGTAGGGACAGCTAATAACCAAACGGGAAGGTGACGCAAGAACGACAGGCAAGGGTAGTAGTGACACCAGAGGAACACACACAAGTAAGTAATTATCAGAGGAAGGCACCAAACCGGGAAGGCTATGTAGCACCACCAAATGTGCAGAGTAATCAGAGGGCGCTAAATATCACAAGGATGCCATTACGAGAACAGAAACGCATAAGGCGAACGATATCAAAAGAATCCGATTCACAATCAAGGAACAACTGACTGCGAGGGACGGTCGGAAAGCAAGACACACGCTCGTCTTGGAAGTGACGAGCGTGTGTCTTGCTGAAGAAGACATTCAACAAGAATGTGCACGACCGTTAGAGGAACAACGCAATTTGGACAATAAGGAGCAGGTTGACGCTCCATTAAGTGACCGTGAGTTAAAACTTGTATGGCCAATACGTAACCTAGCCAGAGCCGTTTCCCACCGCCGGTTACGTTGGTAGAAGGAAGGCCACAGGGACACACGACTCTTAATAGTACACAGTTTGTTACCAGTAACAGAGGACCAACAACCCTGCCAACGGGCAACTATGGAGGAATGAATTACTTGGTAAAAGTCGGAATAAGGAATACATTTACTGGAGATGGGACATGTGTGGATAGCTTCCTTAGCGGCAGCATCCGCACGCTCATTTAAAGACACCAACATGGCTGGGAACCCAGCAAAACTCTACCGACTTAAATTTACTAGATAAGAAACAGCCAATGTTATATCTCAATGATCACCGGATGGATCGGATTAACTTTAACCCAAAGCCATGAGGGCACTACGAGTCAACTACCACCACAAAAGAGGATCGAGAACGAGAAAGCAGGAGACGAAGAGCATGGAGAACAGCATAGTTCTGCTGTGAAGGTGCTAGCCTCCAGAGGAAGGAGACACATATAAAGTGTGGTCAGGAAAAACAAAGAGTAGCCCACACCGTCAGCAGACTTAAGAAACATCGGTGAAGACGGAAACGGAGTGGGAGCGTGAAGAAAAGTGCTCAAGGAAAAGGCGTTTCAGAACTGTAGGAGGGGTAAAAGCTTTAGTGATGAGAGTCAGATAAGTACAAAATTTGGGAAGAGGGACCCTCCACGGGGGCAAGGACAGAACAATACGAGGAGAAACATTGGTAATACGAACCTAAAGAGAATAATTCAAGTGAGACAAACGGACAGAAAGGTGGTGGTGGTGAAGAGGAACAGGAACTACAGGAGGGGTAAAAGTCAAAGTACGACGGAGGCGAAAGTGAGGATACTGTAAGGACACTGCAAGATAGAGAAGATATCACGGCGGTCCTGGAGAGATAGGAAGCCAGTGTCAGCGCCAGTGTCAGCGTACAAGCTGAGGGTAGGAGTTGAACAAAAGGCACCGGAGCCGAGGCGCAACTCAGTATAGTGCAAAGGATCAAAATGGCGAAGAATATGCAAGGCAACTATAATCGAGTTTAGACAGGACGAGAGAGGAGTGCAAATAGAGGAGCGTGCACCTATCCGCTCCCCAAGAAGTATGGGACAAAACCTCAAGTAGCCTTAGCTTTAAGCCTACTTAAGGGCCTTAGCGCATTCAACTCTGAGGTAAGATATGGGGCGACCAAGACAAACTTGTGTCAAAGATTAACCCCAAAAGCTTCGAGGAATCTTTGTACACAAGGGGATGACCATAAAGTGACAAAGGAGGACGACATGCTTTCGAGTAAAAGTCATGGCACAAGTCTTAGTTGTTGAGAACTTGAAGCCATGATTGGTGGCCCAAGACGACACAGCATCAATCGCAAGTTGAAGCCGCTGTTGAAGGAGAGGCGAATCATCTCGACAGCAAAGAGTAAGATCGTCGACATAAAGAGCGGAGAAGATGCCAGAATGAAGGAAGAAAAGAAGACCATTGAGGGCAACCAGAAAAAAAGAGAGTAGGGCTCAGAAGCACACCTTGGGGCACACCCTGTAGAAGAGGCGGAGATAGTGGTACCAAGCCTGACTCTAAAGGAAGGAGACAAAGCTTTGGAAGAAGAGGGGGAGATTACCACGAAGGCCAAAAGAACGCAGTTGGGACAGAATATGGTATCGCAAGGTTTGTGTCATAAGCCTTTTCCAGGTCAAAAAGGACACCAACAATGGAGGTCACAGCAAAGCTGCACGAATATAGACCTCCAAGTTCACCAGGACATCAGTCGTGCTGCGGCACTTGCGAAAATCAAATTGAGGAGGATAGAGGTGGTGATAGTGTTCCAAGAACCACACCAAACGAACATTTACCATACGCTCAGAGAGTTTGCAGACAACTCGTGAGGCCAATAAGGCGGAAGTCCTTAGGGGATGTCCCGAGAGAACCCGGTTTCCGAATAGGAAGTACAACGGCATCGAGCCAGTCCACAAGGACTGACGACGACTCCCAGACCTGGTTCTAGACTCGGTAAATACAGAGACGTGCAAGGAGGGAGATGGCGAAGTATCTCGTAATGAATGTCATCCGAGCCCGCTGCCGTAGAACTGCAGAGGGCCAGGGCAGACTGAAGTTCAGAGAGAAGGGATCGTTATAGGGAATGCGGAGATGAGTGCAGCAATCTAAGGGATGAGATTCAAGAATGGGCTTACGAAGGAAGGATAGATTGAGGAAGATGAGAACCAGAGCTAACAGAATATAAGTGGGAACTCAGTTCAGTTGCAATTTGCACTGGGTCCGCCACAAGAGTACCACGCTTATCTGCACGCTTACAGCGGACAGCCCGAGCAGTTCGCATTCCACCAGGGAACGCACTTCCGTGGGCCCCGGGAGGTAGAGCGAGGAATAAAGCGGATGGCATCGAAGATGGTGTCATGAAAAAGGAGGAGGGTGCGAGGCAGAGGCAGAGAGTGAGAGTAGCATGGAGGGTGAATAGGTTCCAGTCAGCTTTGGCAAACTGCCACCTAGAGAAGAAGAGGGGAGGGTGAAAAGAGAAAAAGGAAATAAGGATGGGGAAATGGTCACTGTTATGGAGGTCATCAAGAACCTGCCACGTGAGATCTAAGTAAAGGGACGACGAGCAGAGAGAAAGATAAAAAAAGGAAAGGGTGAGAGTTCGAGAGTCTACATGGGCTCATGGGTGGGCTCACCAGAATTCAGAAGAGACAGGGAAGAAGAGAGGACGAACGGTTCGAGAAGGCGGCCTCGGGTGTTAGTCAGAGCATAACCTAGAGGTATGTCGACAGTTAAAATGGAAGCGGATGGAACGAGCAAATCAGAGGTGGGGTGAGGAAGAAAGCGATGCCTTCTTACCTGCCAGGGAGGACGAAGGAGAGGAGCCAGGCTTACGTTTCTGACTCAAGAGAGACCGGTGTTCCAGCAACAACGTACTGGGTGACAGACTCAATTGTCTCAACAGAAGAACGGGAGTGAACAACATGAAGATTACTGGGAGGGTGAAAGACATCAGCCTGGACAAACAGGCAGCGTGGAGGGCCAAGAGACTGGGGGAAAGGGATGGGAAGGATTGCGGAAAGAAGACACAGGAGACATGGCAGACTGGGTAGGAAGGGGGAAAACTTCAGATGGAGAACCAGGAGAGGGCCCCTTCGGGACAGAACGTACAGTAAAGTTACAGGGGAGGAGGTGGTGGGCGTGTTCGGGTCTAAGGCCTGGAAACGGTTCTGAGACTGAGTAAGGTGGGAAGGACGAGGAGAGAGAGGACGTAACACACGAGCGTAGGATACGCCAGCAAAAGGGGTAAGACGGCGAACTTGGCATCTCGCTTCAGGAAACGGCAGACCATCCCGGTGTTTGAAGTTGAGGACGGCTTCCTCAAGCTTGTAGTGTATACACGAGCAGCAGAAGAGAGAAGAGACCGAGGAGAAACGCAATCAAAGTGGAATAAAGACTTGGCTGACCTGCACCCCCACCCATCACAGAGCCCAGTAAGGGAATTAACGAACAGTATACCTGTACATGGGTCACAATTGATGGAACAGAATGGTATTCCATGAAATGATAGGGATACCAATCCTGCAATGTCCACTTGACTCAACATCTAACAAGGTGGGCTAACTAGACGAGCCGATTGGTTCAACCATTGCTTGTGCATTCTTCCAATTCATTTTTATTTACTAATAAATATTAACTTTTTAATTTATTTTTACCAGGTTAATTTAAATAATCACTTAAGACTTCTCTTTTTTACTGTGTAAGAAAAGGTAAGTTTATGTATTAACATTTACACATGGGAATATAATACAATCACCACATGTACTGCTCCTTACCAATAATCCAGTACACAAAAAAAATACTTATCAGTGGAGCACTAGTTTGTATCAAAGGTGCAATCAGCATACCTCACATAAATAATAGGATCTTCATAATGAATTGCCTCCGAGTGCATGAAACATTAACTATTACTACTGAATTCATATAAAAAATACAATAAATTTGTTTTAACTTGCCTTAAAGGACAAAATATCTAAAATGCAACAAATAACACAGATTGTTACAGTGAAATTTCCAAGCTTGCAACAAAATGTTCTTGCAAAGTTGCATCAATGCCCAATATAACTTACCCATTCCCTCCACTCCTAGTACTGTACAACCTTTTCTTAGCCCCTGCATATATTATCATTCCCTCTATTTACTAGTTACCATTTGTCCTCGATTTCTATCACTCTCGAATAGCGGTGTTTTTCCTGGATCACAAAAAAAACACACCATACCCTAAAAAAAAAAGCTACTTGCTAAACAATTGGGATGTAGGTCAACTTGTCAAGGCGTGATTGCTGGATGCATAATAATATCCTAGGTCCTTTTGACCAAAAACTAAAAGTCAATATTGCTGAACATGTGCGCACTTGCACGGGCACATCTTCAATAAACATTTTGTATTTCACACATCACTCATGAATGATGTTCTAATTCATTTTGAAAGTAGATTATTCTCCCTGAAGCATTTATCACCCACTGGGAAGAAAAGAAGCTTTTAAGAGTATAGATCATCATCCTCTCCATCTGCACCAAAGTTTCCACCGTGGCTGCTGCCTCCCTGACCTTGCTGATCTGGGAACCGAAAATTGGACCCAAACCCTCGACTCTGCTGCAGCGTCTGGGAGAACATTTCATATTTGCGAATATCATTGTCCGAAACAGAACGGCGAGCATACTTCATAGCTTCTTCAAAGTGATCCCGAGTTATCTCCGGCACAGGGTCTTCTTCCTCCATCTGTCAATACATAAAGAAAACAAACCGACCTTAAAATTTTTATCTTAATAAGGTTACTTTTTTTTATTTAAACATGTAGCCTAAGCATTGCATTGCAGTATATTTTTTGTTTTATATTAAATTATAGATTAAAATGATGGATCTAGATTTTGATACTAACATCCATGTTGTCTCCAGCAGCTCGCTCTCTCTCCCGCTTGATGTCTGCTTCAATAGCCGCCTGATAGCCAGCTTGCAAGCCCTCTGGCAGATTTCTGTCAGATCCGCACAGAGAATCCATGGGACACTTTCGCAAGGTAATCCAAATCCACCCGCTGAAATAGTTAAGAAATGTAATTTTAGTAATGTAAATATTTCAAAGAAATAGAATAAATTTGTGCAAAGTTAAGACAAAACCAAGTATCCTACCTTAGACACTGGGGATTTCCTCAAGCATGCCTTAAGGATCTGTACTCTTGACTTTTCATCAGGAAGGGTATGTAGATCACTGGTCCAAACGTCCTGGTCGTAAAATAGCTGGATCAATAATATCAGGTCTGTTTGTTGCACCGATGATGAAGACATTTTCTTGGCACCCATTCCATCCATTTCCGTAAGTACCTACATCAGACAAACAACTTCATGTCAACGTTCAAACTACCAAATTTATATTACACCTATTGTTTTTATGCTCTAAGGTTGTTATAATCATCTCATATACAAAC
>WNGS01021324.1:11920823-11937871 GCA_020271785.1 Procambarus virginalis
CGTCCCCAGGCAGCAGCTGACCACCACCACACCCCCAGGCAGCAGCTGACCACCACCACCACCCCCAGGCAGCAGCTGACCACCACCACACCCCCAGGCAGCAGCTGACCACCACCACCACCCCCAGGCAGCAGCTGACCACCACCACACCCCCAGGCAGCAGCTGACCACCACCACACCCCCAGGCAGCAGCTGACCACCACCACACCCCCAGGCAGCAGCTGACCACCACCACACCCCCAGGCAGCAGCTGACCACCACCACCACACCCCCAGGCAGCAGCTGACCACCACCACACCCCCAGGCAGCAGCTGACCTCCACCACACCCCCAGGCAGCAGCTGACCACCACCACACCCCCGGGCAGCAGCTGACCACCACCACACCCCCAGGCAGCAGCTGACCACCACCACCACCCCCAGGCAGCAGCTGACCACCACCACCACCCCAGGCAGCAGCTGACCACCACCACACCCCCAGGCAGCAGCAGCTGACCACCACCACACCCCCAGGCAGCAGCTGACCACCACCACACCCCCAGGCAGCAGCTGACCACCACCACACCCCCAGACAGCAGCTGACCACCACCACACTCCCAGGCAGCAGCTGACCACCACCACACCCCCAGGCAGCAGCTGACCACCACCACCACCCCCAGGCAGCAGCTGACCACCACCACACCCCCAGGCAGCAGCTGACCACCACCACCACCCCCAGGCAGCAGCTGACCACCACCACACCCCCAGGCAGCAGCTGACCACCACCACCACACCCCCAGGCAGCAGCTGACCACCACCACCACCCCCAGGCAGCAGCTGACCACCACCACCACACCCCCAGGCAGCAGCTGACCACCACCACACCCCCAGGCAGCAGCTGACCACCACCAACACCCCAGGCAGCAGCTGACCACCACCACCACACCCCCAGGCAGCAGCTGACCACCACCACACCCCCAGGCAGCAGCTGACCACCACCACCACCCCCAGGCAGCAGCTGACCACCACCACCACACCCCCAGGCAGCAGCTGACCACCACCACACCCCCAGGCAGCAGCTGACCACCACCACACCCCCAGGCAGCAGCTGACCACCACCACCACACCCCCAGGCAGCAGCTGACCACCACCACCACCCCCAGGCAGCAGCTAACCACCACCACCACACTCCCAGGCAGCAGCTGACCACCACCACACCCCCAGGCAGCAGCTCACCACCACCACCACCCCCAGGCAGCAGCTGACCACCACCACCACACTCCCAGGCAGCAGCTGACCACCACCCCACCCCCAGGCAGCAGCTCACCACCACCACCACCACCCCCAGGCAGCAGCTGACCACCACCACACCCCCAGGCAGCAGCTGACCACCACCACACCCCAGGCAGCAGCTGACCACCACCACCCCCAGGCAGCAGCTGACCACCACCACACCCCCAGGCAGCAGCTGACCACCACCACCACCCCCAGCAGCAGCTGACCACCACCACCCCCAGGCAGCAGCTGACCACCACCACACCCCCAGGCAGCAGCTGACCACCACCACACCCCCAGGCAGCAGCTGACCACCACCACCACCCCCAGGCAGCAGCTGACCACCACCACACCCCCAGGCAGCAGCTGACCACCACCACCACACCCCAGGCAGCAGCTCACCACCACCACCACCCCCAGGCAGCAGCTGACCACCACCACACCCCCAGGCAGCAGCTGACCACCACCACACCCCAGGCAGCAGCTGACCACCACACCCCCAGGCAGCAGCTGACCACCACCACACCCCAGGCAGCAGCTGACCACCACCACCACACCCCCAGGCAGCAGCTGACCACCACCACCACCACCCCCAGGCAGCAGCTGACCACCACCACCACCCCAGGCAGCAGCTGACCACCACCACACCCCCAGGCAGCAGCTGACCACCACCACCCCCAGGCAGCAGCTGACCACCACCACACCCCCAGGCAGCAGCTGACCACCACCACCCCCCAGGCAGCAGCTCACCACCACCACCACACCCAGGCAGCAGCTGACCACCACCACACCCCCAGGCAGCAGCTGACCACCACCACCACACCCCCAGGCAGCAGCTGACCACCACCACACCCCCAGGCAGCAGCTGACCACCACCACACCCCCAGGCAGCAGCTCACCACCACCACCACCCCAGGCAGCAGCTGACCACCACCACCCCCAGGCAGCAGCTGACCACCACCACCCCCAGGCAGCAGCTGACCACCACCACACCCCCAGGCAGCAGCTGACCACCACCACACCCCCAGGCAGCAGCTGACCACCACCACCACCCCCAGGCAGCAGCTGACCACCACCACCACCCCCAGGCAGCAGCTGACCACCACCACACCCCCAGGCAGCAGCTGACCACCACCACCACCCCCAGGCAGCAGCTGACCACCACCACGTCCCCAGGCAGCAGCTGACCACCACCACACCCCCAGGCAGCAGCTGACCACCACCACCACCCCCAGGCAGCAGCTGACCACCACCACCACCCCCAGGCAGCAGCTGACCACCACCACACCCCCAGGCAGCAGCTGACCACCACCACCACCCCCAGGCAGCAGCTGACCACCACCACGTCCCCAGGCAGCAGGTGACCAACAATTCTGTCACTCATTCAGTTGAAGAACTCATCATTTTCCACTATTATGAGAACATTGAGCATAGATGATGATGCGTTATCATATTCTGACACACTGGTATGATGCATTACACACAAGAGCTTCAGTAAATAGTGATCCTATCGTGACTACCTCACGTTGACACACTTGAGAGTGACTACCACACGTTGTCACCCGAAGGCAACTGAGGCACTCAACGCTGCATACACACGTTAGCAACGACAGACAACGACACACCCAAGGAGAGACAATGAGAGACAAGGAGAGACAAACAAGGTGTGTGTAGTGAGCGTGAAGGAGGCTGAGTGAAGCAGAACAAGCAACAATACACAGTTGTGCCAACATTAACCTCCTGACAACCAAAAGCTTTAGTCATAATGTGTGTCTGGATGAACCTTTTGACTGTCACCAGGTTATTAGTAGTCTCACTCATCTTTGTTGGCTCCATGTTGGTCATGTGGCTCGGTGCTCTCTTGCACCACCCAAGTTCGATCCCCGCTTGTCTAAGTGGTTAGGCTTCGTTCCTTTACTATCCTCATATCCAAGTTCCAGCCCAAACTCCAATAATGATAGTACTATAGCAACTATTGGTCGAACGTACACAAGTGTATTGTTGTATTTCTCCTGCAGTATTGTTATTGCATTATAGAAATGCATAATTGCATTTCTGCAATGCAGAAATGCATTATTTCTGCATTTAAATGCATTTGAAATGCAGAAATGCATTATTTCATTAGAAATAATGCATTATTTCTCCTGCATTATTGTTGCATTTCTCCTGCAGACAACTGCAGGAGAAATGCAGGGAACAGAAGCAGCGACTCTTCGTAGGCTTCATAGATCTGACGAAGGCCTTCGACTTCGTCAGCAGGGATGGCCTGTTCAAGATCCTCCCCAAGATCGGATGCCCACCCAGGCTCCTCAGCATCATCAGATCTTTCCATGAGAACATGAAGGGCACCGTGGTCTTTGATGGACTAACATCAGACGCCTTTGACATCCGAAGTGGAGTAAAGCAGGGCTGCGTACTGGCTCCAACCCTATTCGGGATTTTCTTCGCAGTTATGCTGCGGCACGCCTTCGGATCTGTCATGGAAGGCATTTACCTCCGGACCAGGTCGGATGGAAAGCTCTTTAACCTCGCCAGGCTGAGAGCCAAGACGAAGGTTCGGCTGAGGTGTCTGCGCGACTTCCTTTTTGCCGACGACGCAGCAGTCACTGCCCACTCAGCCGAAGACCTCCAACGGCTCATGACCTGCTTCAGCGAGGCCTCTCAGGCTTTCGGACTCACCATCAGCCTGAAGAAAACACAAGTCATGGGACAAGGAGTGGACTCCCCACCTGACATCGGCACCTCCAATTCCAAACTGGAAGTCGTTCACGACTTCGTGTACCTGGGCTCCACAATCTGACTCCCTCTCTCTTGATACGGAGCTAAACAAACGCATCGGTAAAACATCTACTACCATGTCCAGACTGACAAAGAGTGTGGGCCAACAATAGGCTAACTGAGTATACTAAGATTCAGGTTTACAGAGCCAGTGTCCTGAGCACTCTCCTTTATGGCAGCGAGTCTTGGACACTCCGCGCCCGTCAGGAAAGACAGCTGAATGCCTACCACATGCGCTGCCTTCGACACATCTTGGACATCACCTGGCAGGACAAGGTGACAAACAACAGCGTCTTGGGGAGAACAAGAATCGCCAGCATGTACACAATGCTGAAACAGAGACGAATGCGCTGGCTCGAGCACGTTGTGCGAATGGGCGACGGCAGGATCCCCAAGGATCTCCTGAACGGAGAGCTGATGCAAGGAAAGCGTCCAACAGGCAAGCCCAAGCTACGGTACAAAGATGTATGCAAGAGGGACCTGAAAGCCATGGACGTCGATCTTGCTATATGGGAGACACTGGCTGCAGACCGTTCAGCCTGGAGGCAGTCTGTTCAAAGAGGTTTCTCCAAGTTCGAGGAGTCACTTGCCAAGGAATCGGAGGCAAAGAGACAGAGAAGGAAAACCGGTAGCCAGGAAGACAGACCAGAATCGGACTTCGTTTGTGCTCGGTGTGGGATGGACTGCCACTCTCGGATTGGCCTCATCAGTCACACCAGACGCTGCACCAGGATTGACAACCAGAGCGCAACTCCATAGTCTCCCGAGACTGAAGGACTACTATTGGTCGAACGTACACAAGTGTATTGTTGTATCAATAAAAGTTGTCGTTCAGTACTACTGGAATACTCCAAATGAAAGCGTTAACACTACGAGTCAACGACTTTACCTCCGCAAGCACAACTTGGTGATTATATCACTCAAACGGGTCTAATTGAGCGTGTGAAAGTGCAGAATTGTTGTAACACCGTAAAGGTGTTTTATTAAGTTTTATTTAATATATATACAGTACAGGAGTCAGTCAGACAGGATTTGAGAGGCGCCATTTTGTCGGCCTGAAAGTCACAGCTCTAGAGTGTTAATGGCCACCAAGTGACCAAGGTCAGGTCGTGTGAAGTTGACCTTGCTTCTGCTAAGCTCATAATTGGATCCAGGTATCCGGGTGGGTCCTTCAAACAAGCCGCCAGTTTAAGGTGTGGCTTGGTAGAGTGCCTGGGGCTATCTACTTGTGGGCGGAGTTGGGTAGTTGGTCCCCAATATATACCCAGGGTACTGTACACTCGAGAGACAGGAGAACAGCCAGCAGAGCAGAGCAAAGGACAGCATAGCCAGGCAGGCTGTCAGCCGGACGGGGTGGGACAGTCTCTGTCAACTACAGACCCTCCCCCCCCACCCTCTCTATCCAGCTATAGGCAGACACTTGGTGAGTTGAACATGAAAGGTGACTTATTTCGTGAACTAAGATGTTGTGTGATCTCGAGGGCAGACAGCTGTAGTGACTCTCAAAGTTGTGTGTGGTGGCTCGCGTTGTTTACCTGGACATAATGATCCTTCAGTTCGATTGCTGGAATTCTGATATTTATCATGCTAAATAAATACTTGATTGACTTACTTTTAATTTGATTTTAATGGTGTTCCAGAGATCTTGGGACTTCTGATATAATATGCAACCTAGAGTGTAGAGCACTCTTGAGTTATGGACTGCAACAATCTTGCATGGAACATGATTCCTGTTGACACATACTAATAACATCTTTTGATAGACAAGTTCCATTCCTAATCTTGTATGTACTGACTAGAATGGATTGTGGCAGAACTTCTACTCTTCTCTTTTTTACTTCTACTTATCTACCCTTCTACGTCTACCTCTCCTACTCCCTCTCCTCTCCCTCCGCCTCTCTCTCCCCCTTTCCCTTCACCTGACGACCCTCCTTACTCCTCCCTCCTCTCTACCTCTCTCATCCCGAACCCTTCACTAATTACTTCATTATTCATCCTTTTGCTTCTCGTATACGTTTGTGGCAGTGAAATGTTCTAGAGTTCTCTAGAACTGCGGGTAACTGACCAAGTTACAATGCCTTGTGGATGTAGCACCTAGGTAAGCAAATACCTGTCTTACAAGCTGTTCAACTAGAGAGGTTGCAGTAGCAATTCTTGGGTAATTCTAGAATAGTTAACTGGGGGCGGGATAATGGACAAAAGAGAGCTATTTACCACAACCCCCCATTACATTGCCGGGCACTCTCAAGTACATCACCGCGCCAGGTTGACCTGTAACACCACTTGTCGTGGTGCCTGGTAATGTGTGATGTAACTTGGTATTACTGTAGAACCACCTCCAAGGTTGTTAATACAGTATGGCAAGTGGTATTGTATACGTTGTCACTGTATTGTGGAGCCTATTTTATTCTGGGGCCTGGTACTGCATCGTGGGGCCTGGTACTGCATCGTGGGGCCTGGTACTGCATCGTGGGGCCTGGTACTGCATAATGGGGCCTGGTACTGCATCGTGGGGGCCTGGTACTGCATCATGGGCCCTGGTACTGCATCGTGGGGCCCTGGTACTGCATCGTGGGGCCCTGGTACTGCATCGTGGGGCCTGGTACTGCATCATGGGCCCTGGTACTGCATAATGGGGCCTGGTACTGCATCATGGGCCCTGGTACTGCATCGTGGGGCCCTGGTACTGCATCGTGGGGCCTGGTACTGCATCGTGGGGCCTGGTACTGCATCATGGGCCCTGGTACTGCATCGTGGGGCCCTGGTACTGCATCGTGGGGCCCTGGTACTGCATCGTGGGGCCCTGGTACTGCATCGTGGGGCCTGGTACTGCATCATGGGGCCTGGTACTGCATCGTGGGCCTGGTACTGCATCGTGGGGCCTGGTACTGCATCGTGGGGCCTGGTACTGCATCGTGGGGCCTGGTACTGCATCGTGGGGCCTGGTACTGCATCGTGGGGCCCTGGTACTGCATCATGGGGCCTGGTACTGCATAATGGGGCCTGGTACTGCATCATGGGGCCCTGGTACTGCATCATGGGGCCCTGGTACTGCATCGTGGGGCCCTGGTACTGCATCGTGGGGCCCTGGTACTGCATCGTGGGGCCTGGTACTGCATCGTGGGGCCTGGTACTGCATCTTGGGGCCTGGTACTGCATCGTGGGGCCTGGTACTGCATCGTGGGGCCTGGTACTGCATCATGGGGCCTGGTACTGCATCATGGGGCCTGGTACTGCATCTTGGGGCCTGGTACTGCATCATGGGGCCTGGTACTGCATCGTGGGGCCTGGTACTGCATCATGGGCCCTGGTACTGCATCATGGGGCCCTGGTACTGCATCGTGGGGCCCTGGTACTGCATCATGGGGCCCTGGTACTGCATCATGGGGCCTGGTACTGCATCATGGGCCTGGTACTGCATCATGGGGCCTGGTACTGCATCATGGGGCCTGGTACTGCATCATGGGCCCTGGTACTGCATCATGGGGCCTGGTACTGCATCATGGGGCCTGGTACTGCATCATGGGCCCTGGTACTGCATCATGGGGCCTGGTACTGCATCATGGGGCCTGGTACTGCATCATGGGGCCCTGGTACTGCATCGTGGGGCCCTGGTACTGCATCGTGGGCCCTGGTACTGCATCGTGGGGCCCTGGTACTGCATCGTGGGGCCTGGTACTGCATCTTGGGCCCTGGTACTGCATCGTGGGCCCTGGTACTGCATCGTGGGGCCTGGTACTGCATCGTGGGGCCTGGTACTGCATCGTGGGCCCTGGTACTGCATCGTGGGCCCTGGTACTGCATCGTGGGGCCTGGTACTGCATCGTGGGGCCTGGTACTGCATCGTGGGGCCTGGTACTGCATCGTGGGGCCTGGTACTGCATCGTGGGGCCTGGTACTGCATCGTGGGGCCCTGGTACTGCATCGTGGGCCCTGGTACTGCATCGTGGGGCCCTGGTACTGCATCGTGGGGCCTGGTACTGCATCGTGGGGCCTGGTACTGCATCGTGGGGCCTGGTACTGCATCGTGGGCCCTGGTACTGCATCGTGGGGCCTGGTACTGCATCGTGGGGCCTGGTACTGCATCGTGGGGCCTGGTACTGCATCGTGGGGGCCTGGTACTGCATCGTGGGCCCTGGTACTGCATCGTGGGGCCTGGTACTGCATCGTGGGGCCTGGTACTGCATCGTGGGCCTGGTACTGCATCGTGGGCCCTGGTACTGCATCGTGGGGCCTGGTACTGCATCGTGGGGCCTGGTACTGCATCGTGGGGCCTGGTACTGCATCGTGGGGCCCTGGTACTGCATCGTGGGGCCCTGGTACTGCATCGTGGGGCCTGGTACTGCATCGTGGGGCCTGTACTGCATCTTGGGGCCCTGGTACTGCATCGTGGGGCCCTGGTACTGCATCGTGGGGCCTGGTACTGCATCGTGGGGCCTGGTACTGCATCGTGGGGCCTGGTACTGCATCGTGGGGCCTGGTACTGCATCGTGGGGCCTGGTACTGCATCGTGGGGCCTGGTACTGCATCGTGGGGCCCTGGTACTGCATCGTGGGGCCTGGTACTGCATCGTGGGGCCTGGTACTGCATCGTGGGGCCTGGTACTGCATCGTGGGGCCCTGGTACTGCATCATGGGCCCTGGTACTGCATCGTGGGGCCCTGGTACTGCATCGTGGGGCCTGGTACTGCATCGTGGGGCCTGGTACTGCATCGTGGGGCCTGGTACTGCATCGTGGGGCCTGGTACTGCATCGTGGGGCCTGGTACTGCATCGTGGGGCCTGGTACTGCATCGTGGGGCCTGGTACTGCATCGTGGGGCCTGGTACTGCATCGTGGGGCCTGGTACTGCATCGTGGGGCCTGGTACTGCATCGTGGGGCCTGGTACTGCATCGTGGGGCCTGGTACTGCATCGTGGGGCCTGGTACTGCATCGTGGGGCCTGGTACTGCATCGTGGGGCCTGGTACTGCATCGTGGGGCCTGGTACTGCATCGTGGGGCCTGGTACTGCATCGTGGGGCCCTGGTACTGCATCTTGGGGCCCTGGTACTGCATCGTGGGGGCCTGGTACTGCATCGTGGGGCCCTGGTACTGCATCTTGGGGCCCTGGTACTGCATCGTGGGGCCCTGGTACTGCATCGTGGGGCCCTGGTACTGCATCGTGGGGCCTGGTACTGCATCGTGGGGCCTGGTACTGCATCGTGGGGCCTGGTACTGCATCGTGGGGCCTGGTACTGCATCGTGGGGCCTGGTACTGCATCGTGGGGCCTGGTACTGCATCGTGGGGCCCTGGTACTGCATCGTGGGGCCTGGTACTGCATCGTGGGGCCTGGTACTGCATCGTGGGGCCCTGGTACTGCATCGTGGGGCCCTGGTACTGCATCGTGGGGCCTGGTACTGCATCGTGGGGCCTGGTACTGCATCGTGGGGCCTGGTACTGCATCGTGGGGCCTGGTACTGCATCGTGGGGCCTGGTACTGCATCGTGGGGCCCTGGTACTGCATCGTGGGGCCTGGTACTGCATCGTGGGGCCTGGTACTGCATCGTGGGGCCTGGTACTGCATCGTGGGGCCTGGTACTGCATCGTGGGGCCTGGTACTGCATCGTGGGGCCTGGTACTGCATCGTGGGGCCCTGGTACTGCATCGTGGGGCCTGGTACTGCATCATGGGGCCTGGTACACCACCATGGGGCCTGGTACACCACCATGGGGCCTGGTACACCACCATGGGGCCTGGTACACCATCATGGTGCCTGGTACACCGGGCCAAGCCACAAGTAAGCCACAAGTAAGCCACAAGTAAGCCACAAGTAAGCTACAAGTAAGCTACAAGTAAGCCACAAGTAGCCTACAGTGGAGGAGCAAGAATACAAAGATCGTGGCGTGAGTAATGTCAAGAGACAGAGCGGGAAGGAAGAGGGGGGAAGCGGGAGACTGAGGGAGGGATAACACTGAAGCCTCCACCAGGAAATCCAGCCCTAATGACATTGACCCAGAAACCCTGGTGACACCTCAAGCAGCAGCAGCAGCAGCAGCAGCAGCAGCACGCTGTCATCCTCCAACTGTTCGCTCACACTGGACCATAACTACAGTCTTTTTGAGTGTCAGAGTGGTTGACAAATGCATTAGGCAGTGATGTGGTGGAGGCTGACTCCATACACAGTGTCAAGTGTAGATATGATAGAGCCCAATAGGCTNCCCCCTCTCGACCACCCGCCCGCTACCCCCTCTCGCCCACCCGCCCGCTCCCCTCTCGCCCACCGCCCGCTACCCCCTCTCTCCACCCGCCCGCTCCCCTCTCTCCCACCCGCCGCTACCCCTCCTCCCACCGGCCCGCTACCCTCTCTCCCCACCCGCCCGCCCCCCTCTCTCCCACCGCCCGCTACCCTTCTCTCTCACCGCAATCAGTAAGGTAATTAATTCATAACGTTCAAACATAAATGTTTTGGCGTGTTTCATACTCGTCCCCCCCCCCCGCCAGCCTCAAGGGTCAACACTATTGTTAATTATTCATTTTCTTTCTTCGTTATGCACCCTATACCCATCCCGTGGGTGGTGGTGGGAAGGGTTACAGAGGCACTCAATGGGTTCAGGAACACATGATGTGCCTCTGTAACCCTTTCCACCACCGCCCACGGGATGGGTAACACATGTATTCCATATATAGAATACATATATTCCGTGTATATATGGAATATATTATGGAATTTTTCTGGCACATTTTTCCAGCAAATTTTATAGAAAAGTATTATATTCCGTATATATTATGGAATAATATATCCCATAATATATTATTACCAGATATTATTGTTGTATTTGCTGTATTGTGTGAGGTATAATACAGCCATACAAGACTACACTAACAAACACTTGTGACCGTGTAAGGTAACTATCAGGGCAAAGCGGTCCCCATGGTGTAGTGGTAAGGCACTCGTCTGGCGTTTCGGGAGCGTTTTGTCCTCGGTTCGTATCCTGGCCGGGGAGGATTGACTGGGCGTTAATTGTTAACTGTAGCCTCTATTTACCCAGCAGTAAAATGGGTACCCTGGTTGTTAAACCATTTGGCAGGTCATATTACGGGGAACATAGGATTAAGGACCTGCCCGAAACACTATGGTGGCTGTACAAGAAAGTAACAACTCTTGTATATATAAATAAATAAATAAGTAAATAAATAAATAAATAAAAAGTATATATAAATACAAAAAACAAGCGCTAAGTCATTACGACTATATGCACTTGGCAGGGATGCCAGGATAAGCAGTTAGGATAGGACACAGGCGATGAATTGTGGCCAAGCACTTTAGCCGTCGGGGATTGAACGCCGACCTCCTAGATGTGAGGCCGGTACTGTAGCGACCACCCCAAGTGGTTAGGAGTGTGTTCATAGTTTAGTACAAGTGCCTACTAACCATCCTTGCCTGCCTGGCGGTCACCGTCTCGCGGCCCGACCTGGGACTAGATTCACGAAAGCACTTACGCAAGCACTTTCGAACGTGTACATCTTTCCTCAATCTTTGATGGCATTGGTTACATTTATTAAAAACTTTACAAGCATGAAAACTTGCCATTCAACTGTTGTTATTGTTATAAACAGCCTCCTGGTGCTTCGGAGCTCATTAACTGTTTAATAATTGTAAACAAAGCCGCCAAAGATTGACAAAAGATGTACAGGTTCGTAGGTGCTTGCGTAACTGCTTCATGAACCCGGCTCCTGGTTGGTGGCCTAGCTAACCACACTTTTAGATGGTACTGCTCGCAGCCTGATGTCTGTATCACAGCCTGGTTGATCAGCTCGGCCAGTTATGCCGCCTATATTTACAGGGAGTGTTTTAGGTGTTGGGAGTATAATGTGGAGAGTTGTCTGTCAGTGTACCTATTGCACATCTGCTGGTCAACGGGGCTGTGTTGCACATCCTGCTATGCCATCTAGTCTCTTGTGGGGTTATTTCCCTGTGTACATTTACAACCAGTCCCTCTAATATTTCCAGACACAACATTATGATGTATTCCTTCCGCCTACACTCTAGCAATACAGATTTAACAATTTTAGGCAGGCCCAATAATTTAGATTTTTTATTTAATGGATTCTGGCAATGAAAGATGTTTTCACATTCTCCAGGTTAGCAATCTCTCCAGCATTGAATGGGGTTGTTGTTGTTGGCAACAATATTCCCTCCTACAGTGCACCGGTGTCTTGACACCTATCATGGGTGTGGCATGACTTGCTTCAAAGGCTTCTTATCCACCTCTCTTATTTTCCAGTTGTGACAGTTAATTTATTGTATTCTTTAGAAGTAAGGTTATAATATGATTGCTCACAATTGTTTATATTTTTTCCCTTCTATACCGTGATTTACCTGCATTTTGTACGTGGTTTCCGTTTCTTTCCATAACGCAAGAGCTGGAACTTATCTTCATTGAACATTATTTTCTGTAGCCCATAGAAAGACCTGATCTACATCTGATTGGAGGTTTGCCGTGTCCTCAATGTTGCCTACTCTCATGAAGATCCTGGTGTCATCTGCAAAGGATGATACAGTGCTATAGGTTGTGTTCTTGTCTATGTCCGATATGAGGATGAGAAAAAGTACTGGAGCAAGCACAGTACCCTGGGGGACTGAGCTCTTCACGGTTGATGGGCTGGATTTTATTTTGTTGACTATTACACATTGGGTTCTTTTCCTTAGGAAATTAAAGATCCATCTTCCTCCTTTGCCAGTAATTCAAATATTTGCACTCTTTCAAAAACTTGTTATACTGTGTGATGTTAGTACTATCGGTCTAAAAATGTTTGCCTCTGCCTTATTTCCTCCTTTATGGAGTGGTGTTATCTTTGCTGTTTTAAGCATGTCGGGGTTAACACCAGTGTCTGTCGGTCTATAAATCTCAGTCTCCTAATAATTTCAAGGGCCTGTGATAAGTCACTAGCTAACCCCCAAACACTGGTGTTCCTGTGTGCACATTCCATGCTTGTGGGAGCAGGTCTGGAATTGTATGTCATAGGGAGGCTTAGCCGCGGGCCCACGAGCCGGAGCTTGACGGTAATCCCGCAAGAGATCGCGATTGAGCGAAGTAGGCTTACTTTTGGTGTGGTGTGGAGGCTGGAGGTATTAAGGGGTTCTGTTCATGTTATCGCGATTGATTGATTTACTCCATTTGAAGGCAATAACTTGAGTTGTACTGGTATTGTAGAGCGCGCTAGTGGGGACTAGTGTGAGACGACTTAACGTCTGGGGATGCTTGGCGTTTGAAGACTGGTAACGGTGTGTGGCAACCGTGTTGAGTTGTGGACCCGCAGACAAGCCAGGGGAACAACTCTGGGTCACGTAGGTGGCTGTAGTTTAAGGTGTGCCAGTAATCGCTAAATGAGTACTCTATAATTAGGAGCAGTATAGCTAGGTCAGATTAGTGGTTTATGTCGCGAGTGGCATCAACATTTTATTGTGGAGTTGTTTTGTTATTAGTGACAAGTTGAAAGTAGTGACGACCTTATTCTCTCTTCCCAACTTTACTCTGGTACTGAGGTTTTCCATCAAGTCAGTTCCATTCATTGTTTAAGCATTCATTAGTGATGAGGTTTGTGAGCCGTTGCCAGGAGGAGAGCAGCGTGAGTGATCTGTGGGAACCCTTTGACACTTGTAGGCGCACACAACAGTCTGGAACACAGATATTGTCGCCCTTATGTTCATTCCCAGGTCGGAGTCAGAGAAGGAGAGGCGCGCGTGTACAGAGGACGGAGACGGCTGCCCTGTACCACACTCACGGGCGCTCCTCACCCACCACACCAGCCCTAACTGGCTGGTCAAGGCCCAACCACAGCCCTCTACCTGGCTGTGTCATGGGCTACACTCACCTGGCATGCCCACCACAACCCACCACCACCCACACACGCCCTCTACAATGGCTGTGTCATGGCCTCTCTCGCTCCTCCCTCCTCTTTTCCTTCCCCACCACCACCACCACACACCTACCACCCCCCACCGCCCTCTACCTGGCTGTGTCATGGGCTACCACCACCACCACCACCAGCCCTACTGCTCAGCCCTCCCACCACCACCACCACCACCACCACCTCACCCTGGTATGCCCCACAACCCACCCAGCCCTCTACCTGGCTGTGTCATGGGCTCTCCACACCACCACCACCACCACACACCACCACCAGCCCTCTACCTGGCTGTGTCATGGGCTCCACCACCACCACCACCACACCACCCACCAAGCCCCACCGTGTGTATGGCCCTCCAACCCAAACACGCCCTCTACCATGGCTGTGTCATGGGCTCCACAACACCACCACCACCACCACCACCACCACCACCAGCCCTCTACCTGGCTTGTCATGGCTCTCCACCACCACCACCACCACCCACCACTCTACCGGCTTCAGTGGCTCCTACCACCACCACCACCCAGCCCTCTACACTGGCTGTGTCATGGCTCTCCACCACCACCACCAACCCCACCAGCCCTCTACCTGGCTGTGTCATGGGCTCCACCACCAACACACCACCACCACCTACCACAACCCCCATCACCAACCACCCACCACCCACCACCACCAGCCCTCTACCCGGCTGTGTCATGGGGCTGCCACCACCACCACCACCAACACCACCCACACCACACATCCACCACACCACCAACACCACCACCACCAGCCCTCTACCCGGGCTGTGTCATGGGCTCCACCACCACCACCACCACCACCCCCACCCACCACCTACCACCACACCAGCCCTCTACCTGGCTGTGTCAGGGCTCCACCACACCACCAACACCACCAACCAGCCTCTAACCTGGCTGTGTCATGGGCTCCTCCACCACCACCACCACCACCACCAACCACCACCAGCCCTCTACCTGGCTGTGTCAGAGGGCTCACATCCACCACCACACCCCACCACCACCCACCCAGCCCCCTTCCCACCTGCTTGTGTCATGGGCTCCTAGCCCAACCATCCCACACCACCACCCACCACCACCACCACCAGCCAGCCCTCTACCTGGCTGTGTCATGGGCTCCTCCACCACACCAACCACCAACACCACCAGCACCTCATACCTGGCTGTGTCATGGGCTCCCCCACCAACACCACCACCACCACCACCACCAGCCCGCTACCTGGCCTGTGACCATGGGCTCCACCACCACCACCACCCCACCAACCACCACCACCACACCAGGCCCTCCACCGGCTGTGGTCATGGCTCCACCACCCCACCACCACCACCACCACCAGGCCCTCTACTATGGCTGTGTCATGGGCTCCACACCACCACCACCACCCAACCACCACCACCACACACCACCAGCCCTCTACCTGGCTGTGTCATGGGCTCCCCACCCACCATCCACCACCACCAAGCCCACCAACCCCACCAGCCTCCACCAACCTTCACCAGCATCTTCAACACACCACCACCACACCCACCACCACACCACCACCACCACCACCACCACCACCACCACCACCACCCACCCACCAGCCCTCTATCCTGGCTGTGTCATGGGCTCCTCCACACACTCCTCACCACCACCAACCACCTAAACCACCCCACCACCACAACCCCCAGAGCCCTCTACCTGGCTGTGTCATGGGCTTCCACCACCACAACCACCACCACCACCACCACCAGCCCTCCTACCTGGCTGTGTCATGGGCTCCCCACCACCACCACCACCACCACTCACCAGCCCTCTACCTGGCTGTGTCGATGGGCTCCACCACCACCACCACCACCACCACCACCACCACCAGCCCTCTACCTGGCTGTGTCATGGGGCTCCACCACCCACCACCACCACCACCAGGGGGGGGACCACCACCCCCACCACCAGCCCTCTACCTGGCTGTGTCATGGGCTCCTCCAACCACACCACCCACCAACACCACCACCACCAGCAAAAAAAGCACCAACAACAACAACACTCTCACCACCCCACCACCACCACACCCCCACCAACCAGCCCTATACCGGCTGTGTACAGGTGCTTCCTCCACACCACCACCAACACCACCACCCCACACTACCACGCCACTACTACCACGCCACAATTAGTACACCACTATTTCCACCCCACCACCACCACCACCCACCCCAGCCCTCTACCTGGGCTGTGTCATGGGCTCCCCACCACCCCGCACCCACCACCACCACCACCACCACCACCCACCAGCCCTCTACCTAGGCTGTGTCCTGGGCTCCTTCCACCCACCCACCACCACCTACCACCACCAGCCCTCTACCTGGCTGTGTCATGGGCTCCTCCACCACCACCACCACACCACCACCACACCACTCACACACCACAGCCCTCTACCTGGCTGTGTCCATGGGCTTCCTCCACCACCACCACCACCACCACCACACAGCCCTCTACCTGGCTGTGTCATGGGTCTCCTCCACAACCACCACCACCACCACCACCACCACCACCACCACCACCAGCCCTCTACCTGGCTGTGTCCATGGGCTCCACCACCACACACACCACCAACACCACACCCCAACACCACCACCACAGCCTCTCTACCTGGCTGTGTCATGGGCTCCACCACACCGACCACCACCACCACCAACCCACCACCACTCAGCCCTCCTACCTGGCTGTGTCATGGGCTCCACCACCACCACTCCCACCCACCACCACCACCACCAGGCCTACTACCTGGCTGTGTCATGGGCCTTCCTCCACCACCACCCCCACCAACCACCACCAGGCCCTCCCATGGCTGTGGCCTGGGCTCCACCACCCACACCACCTCACCACCACCACCACCACCAGCCCTTCTCCTGGCTCTGTGTCATGGGCTCCACCACCCCCACCACCCCCACCACAACCACCACCACCACCAGCCAGCTCTACCTGGCTGTGTCATGGGCTCCACAACACCACCACCACACCACCACCACCACAGACCATGCCTCTACCTGGCTGTGTCATGGCCTCCACCACCACCACCCCACCACACACCACCACCACCACCCCAGGGGCCCCAGACCAGACTCTC
>WNGS01021324.1:11937971-11957176 GCA_020271785.1 Procambarus virginalis
ACCTGAGCTACACATCCCTCTTCAATTGATCTTACAGGCATCCCTGTTTACGGAGTTGGTAGCTGATGTGTGGAAAAAGGCTACATAGTCCAAGTTTACAAGAGTGGAAGCCGGGAAGACCCCCTTAATTATAGACCGGTATCATTGACAAGTGTAATAGTCAAAATATTGGAAAAAATAATTAAAACTAAATGGGGAGCCACCTGGAGAGAAATGATATAATATCAGACAGACAGTATGGTTTTCGATCTGGTAGATCCTGTGTATCGAATGTACTCGTTTTTATGATCGAGCAACAGAGATATTACAGGAAAGAGATGGTTGGGCTGACTGCATCTATCTGGACCTAAAAAGGCTTTCGACAGAGTTCCACATAAGAGGTTGTTCTGGAAACTGGAAAATATTGGAGGAGTGCAGGTACGCTTCTAACATGGATGAAAAACTTCTGACTGATAGAAAATGAGGGCTGTGATCAGATCAATGTATCGGACTGGAGAAATGTCACAAGTGGAGTACCACAGGGTTCAGTTCTTGCACAGTGATGTTATTGTCTACATAAATGATCTACCAGTTGGTATACAGAATTAATATGAACATTGTTTGCTGATGATGCTAAGATAATAGGAAGGATAAGAAATTTAGATGACTTGTCATGCCCTCAAGAAGACCTGGATAAAATAAGTATATGGAGCACACTTGGCAATGGAATTTAATGTTATAAATGTCATGTTATGGAATGTGGAATAGGAGAACATAGACCCCCACAACCTATATATTATGTGAGAAATCTTTAAAGAACTCTGATAAGAAAAGAGATCTAGGGTGGTTCTAGATAGAAAAACTATCACCTGAGACCACATAAAGAATATTGTGCAAGAGGCCTATGCTATGCTTCTAACTTCAGAATTGCTTTTAAATACATGGATGGGGATATACTAAGAATTGTTCATGACTTTTGTTAGGCCAAAGCTAGAATATGCATCTGTTGTTTGGTGCCCATATCTTAAGAAGCACATCACAAACTGAAAAGGTGCAAAGACATGCTACTAAGTGGCTCCCAGAACTGAAGGGTAAGAGTAGAGGAAAGGTTAGAAGCATTAAATATGCCAAAACTAAGACAGAAGAAAGAGGTGATATGATCACTACATACAAAATAGTAACAGGAATTGATAAAATCGACAGGAAAGATTTCCTGAGACCTGGAACTTCAAGAACAAGAGGTCATAGATATAAATGGCTAACACAGATGCCGAAGAAATATAAGAAAATTCACTTCGCAAACAGAGTGGTAGACGGTTGGAACAAGTTGGGGGAGAAGGTGGTGGAGGCCAAGACCGTCAGTAGTTTCAAAGCGTTGTATGACAAAGAGTGCTGGGAGACGGGACACCACAGCGTAGCTCTCATCCTGTAACTACACTTAGGTAATTACACTTAGGTAATTACACAGTCAGTAAAATGCATCCTCCCGTCCCTCAGCATCACTCCTCCCACAGCGCTAATTATTACAACAATCCTGCTATTATCACACCCTGGTTATTTATATCACGTCAGGGGTCATCTGTAATATTGTCATCACTAAATAATAGTAATTATATATTTATTTTGACATTTTCGGCGATTCTGTGGTCACAAGCTAAACAGCAATGCTGTTCGCTCATGCTGCGTGCGCCAGTCTTGGTTGCTCCAACAGTGCTGTGGCTCTTACACCTGAGAATATTGCCCACGATTTAAAAAAAAAATGGCGTCTGTTTACAAGAGCCCTGAGGAAGCTAATGTGAACCCTGTGTAGCCGCGGGCCATTTGAATCGTGCCTGGCACCCTATGGCGTATATATACTCCATGCGCACTGTGGGGCATGTTACTCATGGCGTATATATACACCATGCGTAACAGTGCTGTGGCTCTCACACCTGAGAATATTGCCCCACGATTTTTTTTAAAAATGGCGTCTGTTTACAAGAGCCCTGAGGAAGCTAATGTGAATCCTGTGTAGCCGCGGGCCATTTGAATCGTGCCTGGCACCCTATGGCGTATATATACGCCATGCGCAGTTTAAGGGTTAAGCGTATGGTAAATGTTAGTCTGATGTGGTTCTTGGAACACCATCACCACCTCTCTCCTCAATTTGGTTTTCGCACGTGCCGCAGCACAACAGATGTCCTACTGAACTTGGAGGTCTATATTCGTACTGCTTTTGCTGTGAAGACCTGCCTTGTTGTCCTTTTTGACCTGGAAAAGGCTTATGACACAACCTGGAGATACCATATTCTGTCCCAACTTCGTTCTTTTGGCCTTCATGGTAATCTCCCTCTCTTCGTCCAAAGCTTCCTCTCTCGTCGTTCCTTTTGACTCGGGCTTGGCACCACCCTCTCTGCCTCTTTTCGGCAATACAAAGGTGTACCCAAAGGTAGTGTTCTGAGCACTACTCTTTTTCTGGTTGCCCTCAATGGTCTTCTTTCCTCCCTTCCTTCTGGCATCTTCCCCGCTCTTTATGTCGACGATTTTACTCTTTGCTGTCGAGATGATGATTCGCCTCTCTTTCAACGGCGGCTTCAACTTGTGATTGATGCTGTGTCGTCTTGGGCCACCAATCATGGCTTCAAGTTCTCTGCAACTAAGACTTGTGCTATGACTTTTACTCAAAAGCATGTCATCCTTCGTCCTTCTTTGTCACTTTATGGTCATCCCCTTGTGTACAAAGATTCCGCGAAGCTTTTGGGGTTAATTTTGACATTCGTTTGTTTTGGTCGCCCTATATCTCTTACGTCCGAGTTGAATGCTCTAAGGCCCTTGTTTGTACTCTAAGGGATTGGATTCAATAAGCTCACATATGTAGCATCTTATTCTTACGTTTCATCTCATTCTTACCTTTCATTTTATTCTTACATTTCATCTCATTCTTACCTTTCATTTTATTCTTACATTTCATCTTATTCTTACGTTTCATTCTATGCTTACCATTCATCCTATTCTATAGGTAAAAAGAGAGCGTGGTACAAAAGGATTAAGAATGGGGAAGTTAGTTTAGAACAGGAATTCGTACAAATGGTTAGAAATGTTAAAAAAAAGAGACAAGGAAAGCAAAAAGAAACTACGAAGTTCGCATAGCAGGGCAAGCGAAGACAAATCCAAAAGGGTTTTTACAGTTATATCGAACTAAGACTAGGTAAACGATAGGTCCATTAAAAACTGAGACAGGTCAAATAATGAATAATGATGAGGAGATGAGTAGTATTTTTAATAAATATTTTATATCTGTATTTACTAAAGAGGAACTTAACAATATGCCTTTAGCCGAACAAGTATATGTGGGTGGGGATGAGGACAGGTTGAATAGTTTAGCAATTACCAGGGAAGACGTAATTAAACAAATAGTAAAACTAAAAACAAACAAATCCCCAGGGCCGGATGAAGTGTTTGCAAGGGTGCTTAAAGAATGCAAAGAGGAGCTTTCCGAGCCATTGTCTATCATATTAATAACACTTTCGCATGCCAAGGACTCTCCCGCGAGTCCTGTTTCGTCTACCCGCTCATGCACACAGGACTCAAATTTATGTCTTCGTAAAAAATATTTGTATAAAATTCAATTTTTATCCGATTTACTTCTGGTTTGTTTCAAACTGAGCGCCATGAAGTTCTCTTTCTCACTGCGAGGGCGCATGGCGCGTCGGCCTACCCGGTCACGTGACAGGCCCAATGTTTTCTCGTCACGTTTCGTGAGTCGATCACGTTTCCCTCGCGCGCCAAACTCGAACGGTTTTCTGCATTTATACCCGTTTCCGTGTGTTTTATACCCAATACATTCATCAACAATGGATCCAGGTCAAGGCCCAAGCCGTTCTACGCCCAAGGAAGTGTCCAAGTCCTCGAAAGAGGACAGAATAACTATGATTTATCAAAAGTTCAAGGGAATGAAACTCACACCCACGAAAATTCCTGAAGTTGTGGCAGCTTTATCAGAAGCTGAGTATGATGCAGGTGATGTTGAAGGACTTGAAGATGATTTGGATGACTACAACGATTATAGTGGCGTCCAAAGAGCGAATGATACAGCAACGAGTGATGAGAAGGCCGAGCACCTCACAAAGGAGGATGAGGCACCTCTACTCCCTCCTCCTCCTCCATCTAGGCGCA
This sequence comes from Procambarus virginalis, assembly GCA_020271785.1. Lineage (NCBI taxonomy): Eukaryota > Metazoa > Arthropoda > Malacostraca > Decapoda > Cambaridae > Procambarus > Procambarus virginalis. The sequence continues at coordinate 11,942,106 of WNGS01021324.1, forward strand.
CACGTGGTGTATGTAAACCACCTAGAAAACTAACTACCAGAAATGTTTCTCGACGTAGGATTACACGACCAACTGTGCCAAGTGATTCTAGCAGTGAAACTGCACTACAACTCGGTAAACCTAACAGAAAAATTGAGAGAACTTGGGGTGTACACATGTGGCACAATTAGACTGCTATGCGGCGCCCCAAAGGAATTGCAAACTATAGCCAAGGCTAAATTTCCACTGGATACCACCATATACCGCCGCAAAGATAACACCTTCATTCTACTGTGGAAAGACAAGCGAGTGGTCTCAATCATTACAAACATCCACAATGCAGACACTCAGCAATGTCAGCGAAGGAAACGATTGCGCAATCGCGACGGAACAACTCGACTACAACAGGTACCAGTGAACAAGCCTACTGCAATTTGTGAATACAATAAGTTCATGAAAGGTGTGGACCACTTCGATCAAATGGTGAAGTATTACCATTTTACCAGGAAAACTCACAAGTGGACCAAAAAGATCACTTTTTATTTTCTGCAAATGGCATTGCATAATGCCTTTGTTTTGTACAAATACTATACAACTGATCGAAAAAAGCTAACATTGCTATAATTCCACGAGGTGGCAATTTGGGCCCTATTGCACTGGGACACGGAAGATTGGCCTGAAATAGCAACAGTATCTCATCACTTGCAGCACGCTCCAGACATAAATGATGACACAGGTCCTGCCTATGCTGACGCCGTGCAAACTCCTGGACCATCTGGTGTGAGGCAGCCTTTATTTACTTCAACACCTCAAGCTGACGCAGGAACGGACTCAGAACCCGAGATGTCTGGCACACTGCCATTTGACGAGCCGTTTTGTCAGATGACTGACTCAAATGCTCAACCAACACCGAGAAGACGTGGCCCTATTGTTGATTCTGAACATCGCCTGAACTACAAACTGAAACATGAACTTTACAAACTGCCAAAACGTCTCAAGTGTCATGTCTGTGCACGGTCCGGTAAAAGGAAGGACACCAACATAGGATGCAAGACCTGTAACGTTGCACTCTGTGTTATTCCCTGCTACACCAGTTACCACCGGAAAAGAGTGTATTGGGTGGTGAAGAAGTAACCACCCGCAACCAATATTTTGTAACTCCACCTACAAAACATCTGTTGAGCAACTTCAGGAATGTTGACCTGAAGAAGGTGGTGTGAAGAAAAGATGCTCAACTTACTCTTCCACAACCAGTTTTTTCTTGGTAAGTACACCTATTTTGTCCAATTTCTTGTAGTATAACTTATTGGGAGTATTTTGATACCAGAATGAACACTGTATCCCATAAACTGCCGTAAGTAGACTCGAAACTTCATAGATTTTTTTCGGGGTGTTGCGTGTCTGCAAGAGTGTCCCAAACGGGTTGCAGGTGGGTGACTTTAGCCGTTTATACTGGGGCATGTTTACACCTCATCATTTATTATATGCATATGTCTGTTTAGGGAATTTTATTCTGATCCATGTACAACCAAAAATAACTGTGTGCAACAAGTATAAACTTGAAAAACATAACAATAGTATAAACATTTCGTGTGTATTTGACGCTCACTGATATGTTCCAGCGTTGTTTTATATTTGGCGCTATTCTAACTTACGCTTTGTTGATCTTTTTTACCTACGTGCTTATAGAACATTCTATTGCGAACACATTGACACAAAAATGAATGACGTACATACAAAAATAATGTCAGGACAGTCAAATAAGTATAAACTTTCGAAGCACCGTATCGCGCTTGTGTCGTTGCTTGTGCTTGTGTCATTCTATTCTTACCTTTCATCTTACTCTCACCTTTCATCTTATTCTTACCCTTAATCTTATTCTTACCTTTCATCCTAGTCTTACCTTTCATCTTACTCTCACTTTTCATCTTATTCTTACCTTAAATTTTACTCTCATCTTTCATCTTATTGTTACCTTTCATCCTATTCTTATTTTTCATCCTATTCTTATTTTTCATCCTATTCTTACCTTTCATCCTATTCTTGCTTTTCATCCTATTCTTACCTATTATCCTATTCTTACCTTTCATCCTATTCTTACTTTCATCCTATTCTTACCTATTATCCTATTCTTACCTTTCATCCTATTCTTACTTTCATCCTATTCTTACCTATTATCCTATTCTTACCTTTCATCCTATTCTTACTTTCATCCTATTCTTACCTATTATCCTATTCTTACCTTTCATCCTATTCTTACTTTCATCCTATTCTTACCTATTATCCTATTCTTACCTTTCATCCTATTCTTACCTTTCATCTTAGCCTTATCTTTCTCTTACGTGTTCCTCACCTTGCATCTCACTTCCATACCTTATATATTTTTCTCTTCCACTCTCTTTCCATTACCCAACTTAATACATAAGAACATAAGAACATAAGAACAAAGGCAGCTGCAGAAGGCCTATTGGCCCATACGAGGCAGCTCCTATTTATAACCACCCAATCCCACTCATATACATGTCCAACCCACGCTTGAAACAATCGAGGGACCCCACCTCCACAATGTTACGTGGTAATTGGTTCCACAAATCAACAACCCTGTTACTGAACCAGTATTTACCCAAGTCTTTCCTCAATCTAAACTTATCTAATTTATACCCATTGTTTTGTGTTCTGTCTTGTGTTGATACTTTTAATACCCTATTAATATCCCCTTTGTTATGTCCATTCATCCACTTGTAAACCTCTATCATGTCACCCCTAACTCTTCGCCTTTCCAGTGAATGCAACTTAAGCTTTGTTAATCTTTCTTCATATGAAAGATTTCTAGTTTGGGGAATTAACTTAGTCATCCTACACTGGACACGTTCAAGTGAATTTATATCCATTCTATAGTACGGCGACCAAAACTGAACTGCATAATCTAAATGGGGCCTAACCAGAGCAAGATATAGCTGAAGAACAACACCAGGTGTCTTGTTACTAACGCTGCGATTAATAAATCCGAGTGTCCTATTTGCCTTATTACGAACATTCAGGCATTGATCCTTTTGTTTTAAATTCTTACTAATCATAACTCCCAGATCCCTTTCGCAATCCGACTTCGCAATCTCAACACCATCTAGCTCGTATCTTGTAACTATCATCATTACCTAGCCTCAGAACTTTACATTTATCAGCATTAAACTGCATCTGCCAATCCTTTGACCATTTCAAAACCCTATCTAGATCAACTTGAAGTGATAGCGAGTCCTCCTCCGAATTAATTTCCCTACCGATTTTCGTATCATCGGCAAATTTGCAAATGTTGCTACTCAAACCTGAATCTAAATCATTTATATATATTATAAACAACAGAGGTCCCAAGACAGAGCCTTAAGGCACTCCACTTACAACATTTTCCCACTCTGACTTGACTCCATTTATACTAACTCTCTGTTTCCTTTGGTATAGCCATGCCCTAATCCAGCTTAATATAGCACCCCCAATACCATGAGCCTCTATCTTTTTAATCAGTCTTTCATGTGGCACTGTATCAAAAGCTTTGCTAAAGTCAAGGTACACAACATCACAATCCTTACCACTATCAACTGCCTCAACTATGCTAGAATAAAAAGATAACAAATTTGTTAAACATTAACGGCCATTTATAAAACCATGTTGCGACTCAATTATTAATTTATGTTTTTCAAGATGAAGACGAATTTTATTTGCTATTATAGATTTGATTTAGATTTAGATTTAGATTCGATTTAGATTCTATATAGATTTATTTGCTATTATAGACACTCGTCAATGCCACTAATGAGATGGTAGCCAAGACAAGATGGTAGACAAGAGGTACGCAATGTTTCACTTAAATGTACATACAGGTAAGAGACAAAACTTTGTCGTTTCTTCATTGTATAATGTGTGGTTTGGTCATCAAGGCTTAAAGCTCAACAAGGCACAGTGTAGAACAGAAAACAGGAGATGCCTTTTCACCCATAGGGCTATAAACCCATGGAACTAACAACCTGCCTAAGCCGTATATGCCCAAAAACTGCTGCAATTCAAACCCCAGCTGGATAAAATCATCAGGACAATGGGACCATTGTCATGCCACCGACTTTTTACACTCGTCAATGCCACTAATGAGATGGTAGCCAAGACAAGATGGTAGACAAGAGGCACGCAACGTTTCACTTAAATGTACAAGTCTGCGGAAAAAACACATGTTTAAATTCCTGCACTAAATAATTGTAAATGATCATAAGTCACAACTTTTAGTAAATTGTTACCTCTGTTGTAGGCAGAGCTGGCAGCTGTACTGACAGGTTTGTCACCACTGGGTTGAGGGGAATGACAGGTGAGAAGGGAACGGCAGCAACCTGCACCACTTGGGTTGCTGTGTTGCCCACTGCTCCTCCTCCTCCTCCTCCAGTAACAGTCATAGTGTGTGTCCCACCACCACTACTTCCAATACTTCCAATGTACTGTGGCTCCATTCCAAAACCACCACCTACAAAAATAAGACTTTGATAACATTATTATAAATGGTTATTTTACAGACAATACCATTTAAGTGAATAACGTTTATGTACTTTTATTTTCAATAAAGATATATAATGTTATTGGTCATTGGGTTGTAGTCAAAATACAGATTAAAATTGATGGTTTGCTTGAATTTTACATATTAGCAATGTGATCTGTAAGAGTGTTTGTTTGCTTGTTTGTCTGTCCAAGGTTGCAGATGAAATGCAACTGTTAAGACACTCAGAATTTTAGGATGAAATTTTAAAATTCAAATTGTTATACACAAATTTTAAATATCAGGAATTTCTTTTTCAATTTTATTAAACAATAGAGATTTTATACAAAATTTTAAAATATCCTGAGTTACTTTACAATTTATTGAAATATTTTAGTTTTATTTTATTTGTTTTATAAAACTGTAATGTCAATATAGCTATAGGATAAATAGTAATTGTAATTGAGAAGCAATAAAATACTCATCTTCAAAAACTAAGACAGTTAGGTAAGCTCGTGGTTTTCTATTCAGCTTTTCAGGTAAACTCAAATATTCACAATATATTTGACAGTATGGTTTAATACTAAGTGAAAATAAGTACAATTCCTGACTGTCATACATAGTACATAATTGCACTTATGGGGCTATTACATTTACCTCCCCATTTTTGGAGGACGGGCTGGATGCCCACATGTGATGTAGGAGATTGAATGCCCAGTTATTAGACCATTCAGACTCGTTGGCATGAGGTACCTGGAGCTTTGCAATTACTTCATTCACTCTTGTGTTCTTGAAGATACTGTCATATTGCACCCAAAATTTGCCAGTGATGGGTACTGAACATTTGGCCCTTTATGACAAACCATACTGCGAGATGGGGACTTTTAGTATCACTGCTGCCTTAGTCACTCTTGTGTTGATGATATCCTCATAATGCACCCAGAGTTTGCCAGTGCAGACTACTTATCACATCCCCCTGTATGACTATCCTGTGTGATGGGGAATTTTTAGCACCACATAGCTAGCTTTTGACACACTCTACTCTCCTTCATATAGTCTAGTGTAGCTGCACAAATGTAGATGTACCTAATGTATTAATAAAAAAGAAATCAGTATTAAATGGAAATGTCTGTCTGTTCATGGTTGGAGCCCAGACAGGGAGGAGAGAAAAGGGGGGGGGGGGGGAAGAAGGAGAGGAAGACTGGGGAACGGGAAAAATGGGAAAGATGGATGAGGGGGGAGAAGAGGAAGGAGAGATAGGGAAGGGGAGAGAAAATGAGGGTAATGGGGGTGAGGGAAAGTGACAGACTATCCTAGGCACTGCTTTGTATCCTTTCTAGTACAGTATTGATATAAAACAAGAAAATGCTGACTTTCAATTCTGCTATCTTGGGTAACAAACTATTGTCTAACCTGAGTTATGTGAACTGGCACTACCCGAAGGAGACATAACCATCATGTGAAGGAACTGGTCCTCTTTCTTCTCTTCTTCGCATGATCCTGAGAGCCGGGAAGATGATATTGACCGTGACAGCTCGGGAGGGAATTCTATCTTGCGGTAGTATCTTTCCTTATTAGCAGATTTTGAACCATAGTGCAAGTTGCTTTCCTAAGAAAAACAGATCTAAATTAACAAGTAATTTCATTCTTTATTTCACCATAATTACTGAATGCAGAATATTCCTATAACAAATATTTTAAACATAGAAACAGTGCATCCTCACTCTAACAAACCCAGCTCTATCGAATTCCCAGATGATCCGAACACATTGAATTCGGTACTAAATGTTCAGTGGAACATACAAATGTTCGATTAACCTCTTAACTGCGCAGCCTCCAAATATGACACCCCCCCCCCCACAGTGCTCAAGAAATAAAATATCTGGAAAAAATTCTTTTCTGTTTTTAAAGTGTCAAAAACCCTTCCCTGAGTAAGGGTATATAGTAACAGAAGATCGAAATTGAAAGTACAGTACTTTAGCTGCTATGGGATCCGTATGTTCGTGCGTGACGTCATCATTCCCTGGTCGCCCGTGGCATACGTCCCCGGGGCCGGTAGGGCACTCGGGGCAGGATGTGAGAGTTGCTACGAATATATTTTTGTTCATTTTCTGTGCACAGTTCCAAATACATTTGATATGCTTTTATGTGCCAATCGTATGTATACCTGTAATGAACATGTACACTATATTATGGCGGTAGAACATGCGTACTGTCCGAAGACACTGTGTTACGTGTATGACACATGTGTACACATATCCGGCACATATTTCCATTGTATCACGCTAATTTATGTATATATACAGCCTATTTACACACTATACACTATCACACACTATATACATTCACCATGAACACACTCAGAACTCCACGAGTGTCAGCTGCTACACCCTCACTCATCCAACATCTTACTCGCCAACATTGCTCCTCCCACCATACTGTTATTGTTTGTATTACACTATTTACACATGTATACCTATCTACTTGTTTTATTCACCAAAACTATGCAAGCAAGCCAGTATTTTGCCCAAACTTTACAGTGGCCACCATACACTGCATGAGAAATCACACAGTATCCAGCAGACGATGCTACGATTATGTCACCTCCCTCACCAAAATAGCTCCTCCCAACATACTCCTGTTGCTGTTACTACACTATATACACACTTTATATATACCCATGTACAAATGTGTTCACTATAGCGAACCACTAAGCTAGTATGATGAGCAAAACAAGAGTGGCTGCCACACAGTGAGGCTACCTCGATTCTCTCCCTCACCACAATTACTCCTCCCACAATACTACGCACAATGCTTATTATCACCACAATCCTGCTGTTATCACAATACTGGGCACTAAATCCTGTAAATACATAATTGACCACAAGTTTATTTTGTAAAGGAAGCTAAGAAGTCGTTTGAAGATTCCTAGATGGACGAAATAATGCTGTGGTGCTGTGGCTAGTGCTGTGAACATCGTGAACCCCAGATGTGGGCCTGCAGGCGCGTTGCGCAGTTAAAGGGTTAAATGAGGATTGTTCGTCCAAGCGATCACCGAGACCGAGCTGTCATAGTTGATGACAGCCACTGTCATCAACTATGATTCACCAAAGTGTAAACAGTTGTACAGTATTATATTTTGCTTACCCATTGTTTCAAGTGAGAAATGGTTGAAGGATGATAAAATGGTGTCAGGGGAGACAGGTTGTATCAATGGTGAGGGTTGGAGTCTGGGGGCAAGTGGTGTCAGTAGTTGGGGTTTAGTGTCTGGAGGCAGGTGATGGAAGTTATTCTCACTGGGGGTTGTCAGAAAAGACTGGTGGTGTCAGTGTGGAAGGTGTTGTTAGGGGAGGCAGGTGGTGTCAGTGGTGGAAGTTGTTGTCAGGGGAGGCAGGTGGTGTCAGTGGTGAACTCTGGTGATCAGCTAATTGGCAACACGTGGCTGGCACCTCGATGCTTCACTCACTGTCTACTTTTCACCAAATTAGCTGAGAAAATATTACCATTTCAGTTGTTTGTAACACATTGCTCTATCATATTTCATAGTCAAAATGAAGAATTCATAATAAATGGTGGTGTCAGTAGTGAGGGGATGTATTAGTGGGAGGGGGTGGAAAGGTGTCAGTGAAGGAGGGTGAGTGGAGACAAGTCCACCAGGTCTGGCCTCTGCTGACACTGCACCACATGCCTGCCTCTAAACTCACTTGATGCTTTTCACAAAATTAGGAGAGAAAATTTTACCATTTCAGTGGCTTGTAACACCTCACTCATTCTATCATATTCCATAGTCAAAATGAAGAATTCATAATAAATGATGGTGTCAGTGGTGAGGGGATGTATTAGTGGGGGTTAAGGAGGGAGCTAGTCTCTACGCAGTTAACGTTGTCTGAGTCTGGCCTGAGGTCTGGCCTGAGGTCTGGCCTGAGGTCTGGCCTGAGGTCTGGCCTGAGGCCTGGTCTGAGACCTGGTCTGGTCTGAGGCCTGGTCTGGTCTGAGGCCTGGTCTGGCCTGGTCTGAGGCCTTATCTGGCCTGGTCTGAGGCCTGGTCTGGTCTGAGGCCTTATCTGGCCTGGTCTGAGACTTGGTCTAGTCAGAGGCCTTATATGGTCTGGTCTGGCCCAAGGTCTGGCCTGAAGTCTGGTCTGAGGTCTGGCCCAAGGCTTGATCTTGCCCCAAGGCCTGCCAGTCTGGCCGCCACCCCCCCCTTCCTCTACTGCCAACATGCTACAACCCCCCCCAGTGGCCGGCCCCTCCCCCCTCCCCCTACCACCAGCGGCCCGCCAACTGCCCCCTCCTCTTGTCAGTGTGTTGAGGAAATTAGGTGATTTCGCTTGATTGGATTCGAAAATATGTAGCATTTTTATTCCAAATTGTTTGTAAGGAATTGTTCTATTAATTGCCATTGTGAAAATTAAGAATTCTTAATAAATGAATTTTGTATGAATATTTATATAGAGACTGATACAGATGGCTTATGGAAATGCTGGCCATTACATCATATTTGTGGCCACCAATAACAGTCTCATAGTTATGATTTTGATAAGGAATTGTTTACCAGTGATTGTTCTATCATGTGCCATGTTCAAAATGATACATACCTAATAAATAGATTTTCTGTGATTTTTGTTTTGTTGATAGTGGATGTAGGATCTCTGTTATTTTCACATGGAGGGGAGGGACAGCCTGGGCATGACAAGTAGAACGAATTCCGCTATGAAACGAATCGACCTCACCCCATATAGTTTGTTCAATTGAGGACACACTGTAATGTGTTTACTTTAAGACTGAATATATTCATCAGTCTATGACAAAGATATTTTCTTAATGGTAACGCCCAAGAAATTACATGTAAAAAAAAAAAAAAAACAGCGTTGAATGTAATGAACGCCATTTTCTGGGTGAGACCCGGAGGCTCCCCGGAGCTAACCGGGCTGATATGAATGTATTAAACACCTGGCAACAGTCAAGCAAATGGAGTTCTTAGGCCTACCGGGGACCACAAGTCAGAACCTGGTCCCCCCCCCTCCCCCCTTGGAGAGGCATAAGGAACAATGGCCTACAGAAACCCCGTGTGGTTGGAAGCATTCTATGTCTGTCATCGACCGGGTCAGGCACCCAGAAAGGTAAGCGCCCCAAGCCAAAACCCTATTCTGGTTAAGAAATTGCTACTGAATGCTGAACTAGTGGACAGAACTCCCCTAATGAAAATGAGCATGACGTCTTACTAAGTTACTAATGATGCACTGATTAGTATGATTAACTTGATACATACAGCTCTTGATAAAAATGTGTTCCCTGTTGGATTATTTTGTAGATCTACATAAGGCTTTTGACACTGTCAACCACCAAAACCTTCTTCTTAACAGTATTGCACCCTGGGCATGTGCTCCGCGTATATGCACGAAGTAGCCCTGGCAGTGCAGGTGAGCGTGCGGGCGAACGCTTAGCGATACTAAATGTGTATACTCGTTTCAGATCTCTCACCCTAATTCTCGTGCTACGTCGCACATTTTGGTATCATTGTGTTCACAATAGAACTCCCTACAGGTGTATATGCATATAAGGTCCAACAGCCAAGCTTGACTCCCCACAGCAAAGCCTAAAGTCGGCAAAAGTTACCTGTGAGCACACAAAATCAGTAAAATGTGTATACTCGTTTACGTTTTCTCACCTTAACACTTTCGCGCTTAGCGGACGATCGTTAGCGTCCAATCTTTTTCTCCTGATTCTGCCCTCTGGACGCTGGCTGGCGTCCAATGGTTAAATAATTATATAAATTTTATTTATTATGCGATTTTATTTTAGTTAGTCTCAAAATGTTTACCATGAAATTTACGTTTTTTCTAATAACCAAAGAGCTTATTAAAGAAAACGGCATGGCAGTGATTCATCTTGGTATAACAATTGTATAGCGCCGATATGCTGCCGCGGGTAACACTTCAGCCACTTCCAACCGTCTTGTGGGTTGGTTGCGACATTGATTCTATATTTATATGTATATGTCCGTATAGAGAATTTTATTGCGGTTCCAATGATACCATAATCAATGATGTAGGATAAATGTGGTCATCGCAATCATTAAGAGAGTGGAAACATTTGTTGCTGTTTGGCGCTCTCGCCAAACAGTTTGGCGAGAGCTTCTGTTTCTGTTTGAACTGTTTCAAACAGTTTCTGTTTGGCAGTATTTTATATGTATGTTCTTATAGAGAATTCTATTGCGAACACAGTGATACCAAATTTAAATACGTAGGTCTACAATTAGTGTCAGAACAGTAAAAAGAGTATACACTTTTCGCTCCTACCGCTTAAGCGCACGAGACGCCCAAAGCACACAGGGTAAGTTTTTTTATGCTTCCTAGAAAGCGCTAAAGTGTTAAATTAATTAATTCTCGTGCTACGTCGTTCGTTTTGGTACCATTGTGTTCGCAATTAAATTCCCTACAGATTTATGTGCATATATTGTCCAAAAGCCCAGTGTGACTCCCCTTAGCAATGCCTAAAGATACCCGTGAACGAGAACCAATTATCACACCTGCAACCTAATGTGTATACTCGTTCAGTTTGATAACATCAATTTTTGTGTTACGTCGCTCGTTTTGGTATCAAATTGTTCACAATATAAAGGTGCGTATTTTAAAACTAGTCCCATAATAATAGAGCAATACTGTAATTTTAACAAATATATTAATTTTGGATGCTCATCATCATAGAATAATTTATATCTTTCCAGGGTTCTGACATTAATTTTTGTGTCACATCTTTTATTTTGGTATCAAATTGGTCGCAATGTAAAGGCACACATTTTAAAACTAGTCCCATAATAATAGAACAATAAATAGAATTTTATCAAATATTTTAACATTTTGACCAAAAACGTATTTATAATCTTTCAAGTGTTTTGACATCACGTTTCGTGTTATATCTTTCATTTTGGAATCAAATTGTGCGCACTCTAAAGGCGCTTATTTTGAAACTATCTCGAAGTCGATCGGATAAAAAATGAATTTTAAACAAATATTTTTGTATTGGACGCGAGTGTAGCCCAAGACTAGGACTCGAGAGAAAAAACCCAGCATTGAATGTAATGAAACGCCATTTTCTGGATGAGTCCCGGAGGCTCCCCGGAGAGGTTGCTAGGCTGATATGCTAATTTCAGACTTTGGCATCAGTTATGTGTATAGAGTTCTTATGGGCCTACCAGGGACCACAAGCCAGAACCTGGCCCCCTCTAGAGAGGCAAGGGGAGCAATAGCCTATAGAAACCCCCGTGTAACTGGAAGCGTTCTATGTCTGCCATCGACCGGTTAGGCACCCAGAAAGGTAGGCATCCCAAAACAAACCCCTATTCTGGTGAAAATTGCAACCAAAAGCTGAACGAGTGGATAGAACTCCCCAAACAAAAACGAGCAAACTAGTATGATGTCATTCGTCGTCACGCCACTGTCTGCGCAGCCCCCCCTCCCCGGGAAAGGGAAGGGGCAGCCCCAGACCTACCCGCCGACAATCCACACCCCAGTTCTGAGGTTGGATGTCGAAAAAAATGCCGACCTGATGGAGGATGGGATGCCAGGGAGCCTCCGGGACTCGCCCAGAAAATGGCGTTTCATTACATTCAACGCTGGTTTTTTTTTTGGGAGCCCCTACGGCTCCCCGGAGCTAACTACCCACAGAGGAAAGAATAGAGACTTACCCGGGAGGCAGTTGCTGCTCACTCCTCAACCCGAAGTCGAGACAACTGGCTGCATCTGCGGACCCAACGCGAGACATGCCCGAACAGGCCCAGGAACGTTTACAAGGTAATGAACAGCCTGGACCCTGTTCGACCGCTAAAATCCCTGCGCCCGAATGTCAGCCCAGGACATATTTCCAAAAATGGCAGCAAGAGCCGCGAACTTGCGGACGTCATGGGCATGGGGATAGACCGCAGGCTGGCTAGCCTTAACCCTTAAAGTGCGCATCACTTCATATGAAGTGCTAGGCGTTTTACCAGTCGACTGCGCTTCACTTCATATGAAGTGTTGGAGTACTACGCAAGATTTAAACGGCCCGTGGATACACGGGGTTCACCACACCTTCATCAGGGCTCTTGTAAACAGACGCCATTTTTTAAAAAAATCGTGGGCCAAACTCCCGGGTGTTATTGGCCTCAGTACTGAGTGAGCAATCAAGCCTGATGCAGGCAGCATGAGCTAACAGCACTGCTGTTCAGCTTGTGACCACAGCATCGCCTAAAAATACCAAAATATACTTGTTCATGCTATTATGTAGCGATGATATTATTACAGAAGACCCCTGACTGTGATGAAAACTGACCAGGGTTCTGATAATAGCAGGATTGTGATGATATTTAGGGCTGTGCGCCATGGAGGGAGGAGTAATGCTGTGGGAGGGAGGGTGGTGGCGATGTTTTCTGACTGTGTGTGGCCACCTTTTATTGACTGCACTCAGCATACCAGCTTAGTGGTTCGCTATAGTGAACACAAATGTAGATACGTATATATAACGTGTGTATAGAGGGTATAAACAGCAAGAGAAGGTTTGGAGCCGCCATTTTGGTGAGGGCGGTGGCGTCGTCTGCACGACGCCACCGTGCAGACGACGGTGTTGTTTACTGGTTACCACGATGGTCTTAGGGCACCATACCAGTTTATTTGTACAAGTATGGTGAATAAAACAAGTAGATATTTATATATAATGTGTGTATATAGTGTAATAACACCACACAGTATTGTTGGAGGAGAAATATTAGTGCGTCTGGCCTTGAGGGCAGCAGCCATCAGCTGACTGTGTTAGGTCCTACGTCTTTGTGCATTTATTCACCATACAAGCTTAGATGTACAGTTATGGTGAACAAAACATGTAAATACTTATATATAACGTCTGTATATAAGATATACTGTATAGCGTAATAACACCACACAGTATTGTTGGAGGAGAAATATTAGTGCGTCTGGCCTTGAGGGCAGCAGCCATCAGCTGACTGTGTTAGGTCCTACGTCTTTGTGCATTTACTCACCATACAAGCTTAGATGCACAGTTATGGTGAAAAAAACATGTAGATACTTATGTATAACGTCTGTATATAGTGAATTATAGCTAAAACAGTATTGTGGGAGAATGTGGGCGAGTCAGATGACTGGAGGGAGGGCGGGAGTGGCTGGCTGGTACACGGCGGTCACTCCTCGTTACTTTTTGACTCATAATAGCTACTTTGTGGTTCGTTTTAGTGAACAAAACATGCAGATACTTATATATAACCTGTGCTTATAGTGTAATAACCAACAAAATATTTGTTCACTGATTGATGAACATAACTGAATCAACAATATGCACACCATATTTTTGAGTACAGCAATGATTCACTCACTTTATTATATAAATATATCAAACTACACACTATTGAATAATATTACAGCAAAAAAACTATGAAAAATCAATCAGAGACATTGAAATAATTGAGTAATTATCTTTTTGTGGCAACTCTGGCCTGACAGCTGGCGAGCAACAGACCGCCTGGGACGCATGCTGAGTCAGCGCCTATAATTTGCCAGACTTCCCCGCCCTATAGAGGGCAATATATGGCACTTACGATTTTTTTATTATTTTTCCCGTGATCAGTGAACACAAATTAACAGGTTAGGAAGAAAAAATAATTTTTTTTTTCAAAATGACATGCGCCTGTGGGGATAACAGGATATTAAACCCCGAGCATGTTAAGGGTTAATAACCCTGCGGACAACCTGGGAGACCCGCACCCTAGAACAGGGAAGAAAGGAAACTGGATCAACCCAAAGCGCATCCACGGACACAGAAGCTGTGGCGAGCAAATAACGGTGGAGAGCCGCAACCGGACACAAAACATGATGCACCGCCGGTCGAACCAACTAAGCATCAACAACCCAAGGGCCCCTCCGGAAAGCAGCAGTCTCACTCTTTCCCAGAAAAGAAGGAGAAGGCTGCAGACGAACAAAACGATCAACCCAACCAAAGGACCAGAAACCTCTACGCCGGAGAAGAGCATGGAGCTCATCCACCCGACCACCAGAGACCAATGCCAACAGGAAAAAGAGCCTTTGAGAAACAATCCGGAACCGAAGGGGCTACAACAAAACGAGGAGAAGAAAGAAAGGAGAGCACTCTGTTCAAAGACCAGGACGGCTCAGGCGGCGCATGAGCAGGCCAGAGGTGAAATAACGCCGGAGACAGCTTGCGAAACGGTGCAGACGTGACATCAATACCGAAAGCAAACTGAAGCGGCTCCGCCAGCGCTGCACAATACGAGGCAACAGTGTTAGGCATAAGAAGACGGTCCTGGAACAACCAAGAGAGAAAGGACAACACCACCCTAACAGAAAGCTAAGTATAACGACAAAGACGTAAGAAGAACCGGAAGGACCGCCAGGAAACTTCATACTGCCACCGAGACGAAGCTCGCAGGTGAGACACTAATAAGGAAGCCACCTGATCATCATAGAGATGATGATAAACCTGAGTTAAAAATACCATATGCGAAGACTCGAGGAGAAGATCGAACCAGCCTCGTGACGTACCATGCCGATTTGTTGGAAGAGGCGGAACC